>CM050428.1:27790385-27805385 GCA_027564155.1 Gymnocypris eckloni scoliostomus
GATAGACAGATAGATAGATAGATATAGATAGATAGATAGACAGATAGATAGATGGATAGATATTGATAGATAGATAGACAGGATAGATAGATAGATGCTGATAGATAGATATGGATAGATAGACAGGACAGACAGATAGATAGACAGATATAGATAGATAGATAGATAGATAGATAGACAGATAGATAGATAGATAGATAGATAGATAGACAGACAGATAGATAGATAGATAGATAGATAGATAGATAGACAGATAGATAGACAGATAGATAGATAGACAGACAGATAGATAGATAGACAGATAGATAGACAGACGGATAGATAGATAGATAGACAGACAGACAGACAGATAGATAGATAGATAGATAGACAGATAGATAGATAGATAGACAGATAGATAGATAGACAGATAGATAGATAGACAGATAGACAGATAGATAGATGATAGATAGATAGACAGATAGATAGATAGACAGATAGATAGACAGATGATAGATAGATAGATAGACAGATAGATAGATAGATAGATAGACATAGACAGACAGATAGACAGACAGATAGATAGATAGATGATAGACAGACGGATAGATAGATAGATAGATGATAGATAGATAGATATAGATAGATAGATAGATAGATAGACAGATAGATAGACCTGGATAGATAGATAGATAGATAGATAGACGGATAGATAGATAGACAGATAGATGATAGATGGATAGATAGATAGATAGATGATAGATAGATAGATAGATAGATAGATAGATAGATAGATAGATAGATAGATAGATAGATAGATAGATAGATAGATACTGGCACCCCTTCTTTAGAAGAGAAAAAGGCGCTTCCAAACTGTGCAACAAAGACATTAATATACTTAAAAATAGTATTTCCATCTCTGTTGCAACAGTTTTGAAGTGTATGAAACGACGGCACCCATATGTACAAGTCATTAGTGTTTGGTGATGAGTTTGTGGCTCATTTAAAGTCACACCAGAGGTGTTCAGCTGCTTTCTGCAGACCAGTCAAGTTCTTCCACACTGACTGAATCATCATTTCTCTTTGATTCTTGTCTTATACACAGAGACACTGTCATGTTAGAATAGAAAAGAGTCCTGCTATAACATTAGATTCCCTAGAATATCATTATATGCTTAAACATTAAGATTTGTACGTATGGAAATTACTCAAACCTTTCATTAGAAGGGGTGCCAATACTTTTGGCAATATAGTGTCTATATACATTATTTATTTTTTGTCCATATGGGTGTAAAAGCTCTTAAAAACATGCTCAAGCTGCCATATTGAAACGTAATCCACTCTCCAGTTCCAACTCAGAACTAGTTTGAGCTCTTCACGAGGAAAGTGTGTGTATTTCGGTGCTCACGTCCAGCTCTGTTCTTCTCTTGCAGTCGGTTCGTTTGTCTGACGATGATTTGAGGAATCTGCTGCTGGACTGTGAGGAGGACATGATCCGATCTCCTGCGGGTTCCTCGTCAGAATCATCTCTCAGGACGAGCTCGGCTCCGGAGGCTTCTCCACGTCTCTCCGGCTCGGATCTCGGCACAGTGAGATCAAATATAAAGGCCAATGTCCTTCTGTTTTCTATTTGACTCTGGCTTATAATCTAGGTCTTCGTGCTTTTAGAGTTATTGCACAATAATTGAGGACATGAAAGCGTGTTTCAGTATCATTATCAGAACATCAAGAGGAGAAAATAAAATGTTCCTTTTCAAAAATCAAACCAATATGTATTTTTATTCTAGTCATGCGCTTTTGATTAACCCCAAAAATATGTGGATCAAATCCATCTGAATCAGTCCGGATACTGAGCTTGTTCTTTGGTTAGTTGAGAACCCTTCCTAGTGCACTTGTGTTGTGGCTCATTAACACACTACTGTCCTCAATACTTGAAATGAATCATTTTCATGATTTCAAACTCTCTGTGCTTCAAAGGAATCCTGAAAAATTAAATGCATCACGGTTTCCACAGAAAAATATTGTGCGGCACGACTGTTTTCAACATTGATAATAATCAGAAATGTTTCTCGAGCTGCATATTATTATGATTTCTGAAGATCATGTGACACTGGAGACTGCAGTAATGATGCTGAAAATTCAAAATCACAGGAAAAAATTAGTTTAACACATATTCACATAGAAAACAGCTGTTTGCATTTTAATGTTTTACTCCATTTTTCATCAAATAAATGCCGCCTAGGTGAACCGAATATATATTTTCAAAATTATTAAAAATTCATAATGACACCAAACTTCTGAACAGTAGAAAATCAATGCATAGCTAAAGCAAAACAGCTTATATTGACAGTGTTGGGCTAGTTACTCAAAGAATGTAATATATTACTCATTAATAGTTACTCTTTTCATAAGTAATGTTACTTATTACATGCTGGCAGCAGTAATTAGTTACATTACTGTTTCTTCAGAAGTTGTAACTGTGTATCTTCCACATAAAATAATTATATAATGTTACTAATAACATATTTCTGCCTCATCATTTGACCAAAATCCACATTTGATCGCAGTCATCACAAGCACTCAATAGTGATTAACAATGACAATCAAGTAAGTATTAATCTCATTAATTCTCATGTGTAGCTTGAAGCTAATTGTAATTTCTCCGTTACCCATTATATGTCATAATGTATTCTCAAATCACACGAGTTTCTAAGAAACTGTTTAATTTCCCCAAAATATTAATATAATGTAGCACATGATCAGAGGGATATAATGCGTAATACACAACAGTGTTCAGATCATCTTTTTTCAGACAAAATCAATATAATGCAATATTTATATCTGCTTAATGTAAGTTTTTCCATATTTCAAGCTGGAGACATCACATGCATGTGCGAGTCGTGAAAAATTATGAACATAAATCTAGGAATTATTGGATTACTAAGCTGTTTTATGGATGGTAACTGTAATATTATTACTGAACTCATATTAGTTACACTACTAGTTACTGCAAGTAATATTATTACAGTAAGTAAGTTACTAGTAACTTGCCCAACTCGTGTAAAGCATGACATGGTGGTGTGGTGTTCATTTGGACGTGTTACAGCGACTCCAGCATTCCCAGCATTCCTGACCTTGAAGGTGAGCCGAGTGTTTGCTGATAAAAGATCCCAGATTTCATGGGAAAGAACGGGAGAAAATACAGGGGTTTTGACCAAATTAGCTTTTATTGTAACCGTAAGTGTGAGTCATTTTAACCATAATCCAAACCACAGACACAGCCAGTGCAATTAAAATGTCTACTTCTTATTTATGGACTGGGTTTCTTTGAGATTTACAGTGTAAACTGTTTTTATAAATCAGACTGTATTTTCATACTGAGCACAGTAGGGCTGTCAAAAAAAATTGAATTTCGAATATTCGTCTAATTTAAAATAAAAATCCACATAACTGTAAAGTGACTGTAATGGGTAATCAAAATAGCATTTTTACTCAATTAGCCTAGTCTGTGCTTTTTATTTTTGTCATTTTTTAGTTTAGTAAATTTAACTTTGCTTTAAAAGCATTATTTTTGTTTTTAGATCGCATTGTTACAATGTTAGAATGTAATGCGATTTTAACCCTTTTGTACATTATATATGCCTACATGGTTACATTCACTTTATTTATTTGTTTAATCCAAATACAAAATGCAGAGATATGTACCGTATACCGCAAATCAGCCAAAAAATACAGAGATATTAATTTTTGCTCATATTGCCCTAACTTTGAAGAAACGTGCTTTTGGTAATATTTAGCTCGATGCGCCCTCTTGTGGCATCAGAGAAGCCAAAAGCTTTTTTTTTTCCTAACCGAATTTATGCCTTTTAAATTAAAATATAATTCGAATTTAGATAAAATTGTAGTAAAAATTCGTATTTAGATTTTCAGCCAATTTGACAGCCCTAGAGCACAGCGCATGTCAAGGGAAAACGTCATTTACGCAGATTACGGAGCTAATAAAAACAAAAGCATTGTCAGTTTTTACTCAAAAGTATTTATTGTTCTTGATTTTACAAAAGGATTGATAAGAATCAAACAACATTATTGTGTGAAACTAGTAACTACTGACACCGAAGCATCCTTAAACATAAAAAAACTAAGAAAATCCTCATCAGTGTGCAAACCGTTTATACAAACACTTCCAATGTCAGGTTACAGTTCCTCATAAATTATATTAAATAGCATATATCTACACATAAGACTTTAAAACAGAAAAAAACTTTATCAATAACTTATTTTATTTAAAAAAAAACATAATTAATTAATTAGGCACTAACTATTTATATTAACAACTTTCCATTCATGTTCTACTGGGGCCTTTTATAAAAAATATTTTATTATTTACAGAATTAATGTTTTACTACATACAGTAGCTCTAAAACTAAACAGAACTTAGTTATAAATGGCACAAATATAATTTGCTATTTTTGTTGAGTTCAATTATACAACAGTGAGGTAATTATTTCGTTCCTCCCGGACGGACGGAAACGCTCCAGTTGTTCTCTTCGTTTGTTTCAGTAATATGTGGCTCTGAGATGAGTTCTCATGCATCCAGCTCCTCTCAACACAATAAATAAATTAAACAAGTGCGCCTAATAACATCTCAACCTCCTTCCAGTCTGTGAATGATTATAAAAGCTCATCTGTGTATTAATCTAAGATATACATTTTTCCTTGAGTGGCAAATCACAAAGGTCCTTCTAGCCCTGAGAAGCACTCCACACTATAAACAGTGAAATTAAGACTCTTGGGTTGTCAACATCGATGACTGAATCTGATCAGAAGCAGACATCAAGACTGCTGAATTTGGGGTGGGGGGTGAGGGGGGTAATGGGTAACTCATAACTTATGGAAAAACAAGCCTGAAATCAATGAGTCCTGAAGATCTGGATGTCTCATTGGCAAACATCCCACTTTCACAAAGTCAAACAGACAGTCCGTCATGCTCGTCACTCCTCAACAGTTCCTCCTGTGGGATCTCGAACCCAACAGAATCGAGGGGAAGCTTTATCTTCAGATCATAAGTGGCTCCTTTGTCATGATCATAGTCCACAGCAAATCCGAGGTGACGTTACAGAAGAACCTCTTGCATGATAAGAAACACGCTGAGCGTGGAGGAGATCGATGAGATGAAAGTATTGATGGGACCTGCTCCTGTGGTCCTGTTAATATGGAACATTTTGGCCTCCACGTTTGGATCCTGGATCCCACCACAGAAGAGTTTTATAACACAGAACACATTTAAAACGACAGAAAAGAACAGATAACGGGCAGATCATTAAGGAAAACGCTGATGGGGCCGTTAAGATGCATCTGCAAGAGAGTCAAAGAAACACTCATGAGCTTTTTAAGACAGCTACAGGGATAAATATTCTTCAAAACCATTAAACGTGTTACCTCTGCATTCGTATTTGAGGTCTGAGAAGTATACCATCTCTTGAGAGAAGACAAAGAGGCCAAGTCTTCCTCCGGCATATGTCTTGTCATAGATGCTTCCTGAATCAGCCAAGACTTTCTTGCCTTCATGCATAATGACTCTAAAAATCAATCAAAAGAATACGAGTGAGTGAAGCTGCTTTTCCATTTTAGCTGTTTAGTAACTAGGACAAAATGGTTGAACGAAGTCAGGGGTGTCCAAACTGGGTGCTGCAGAGTTTAGCTCCAACTTGCCCTAACACACCTGCCTGGAAGTTTCAAATATGTGTGTTTGATGGTTGGAGCTAAACTCTGCAGGACACCTGCCCTCCAGGACCGAGTTTGGACAACCCTGGTCTAAGTTAAGGCTGCCCAATGCTGTTCCTGGAGATCCATTGGGTTCGTTCCAACCCTGCTCCATCACACCTGTGTGCAATAATTAAGTGGTCCTCAAGCTCTTAAATAGCTGGTTCAGTTGTGTTTGATGAGAGCTTAACTGATAAAATTAAAGCTCCAGGAATGGGATTGGGCACTCCTGATCTAAGCTGGTTTGCACACTTACCTGATATGTCCGGTTGTGGGTCTGTGGATCAGTTGCCATCTGTAGGCGGTGTAATCCTTCCAGCCAATTTTCTTGGGATCATGCCACAGAGTACGAACCTGCAAATGGTCCAAAATAAGGTGAGCAGGACATTTCAAACACCAAACTCAATTGAATGTTCTCATGACAGCTTGAGAGCAATACATACTTGTCCCTCGGTGTCTCCAGTGTGCCACAAAGCATTCCTAAGGTGTTCGCCTGGTCCTGTGGTCGAGTTCACTACTTTAATGGACAGTCCAGAGTAACCCTGTGCTTTAGTGGGTGTATGAGACCAGTAGGTCTGTGTGATCTGTTTCCACATCACCACATAGAAACGTGCGCTGGATTGGTAGCCAAACACAAAGCCGGCATAGTCGTCATCACGGTCTGTGTTGATGAAGAACGTGCCGCTAAAGTCCACGGCATTGAACTCATCATAACCTGAGGGACAATAAGAAGATGATTAACATTTGGAAGTAGTTTATCATGAGCTGTTATCTCTCAACCACTTACCAACAGCAATGCCAGGATCACAGTTGACGGTCTGCAGAAGTTCTTTGCCCTGGTGACGGACGACCCAGTTGGGGTCGATTTGGGAAGTTCCCGTGGGATCGAGAGGGACCATTTGGAACCTGCGGAAGTCTGTTTCACTGATGCCAAAGTTCTCCGGGCAAACGTCGTAAATATCCGGCACGTTATCGACATCAAAGTCGTCCTTGCAAATGTCGCCTCGCCCGTCTCCTGGACAGGAGAAAAGAGACACAAATTCAGCATGTGGAAGTTTACACTAAAAGTTCACATAAAATGAACTAAGATCAGCGCCAGCGTGTTGGACTCACCGTCCGAATCCAGTTGATCTGGGTTGAAGGCGAGTCGGCAGTTGTCTTTGTCGTCAGGCACACCATCATTGTCATCGTCGTGATCGCAGGCATCTCCTTTGCCGTCCTTGTCGTGGTCAACCTGGTTGGCGTTGGAGATGTATGGACAGTTGTCAAGGTTGTTCTGATGGCCATCTTCATCGATGTCCTGGTTGTTGTCACACTTGTCTCCAATGTTGTCAGAGTCAGAGTCGATCTGTGACAACACATGGATTATTGCAAAACCTTCACCCTTTGCTGTTCATAGTTGCACACTGGTGTCTTAAAAAAGCAAGTTTAAGCATCTCACCTGGTCAGGGTTGTGCGCCAGTGGGCAGTTGTCACAGTGGTCACCAACTCCGTCCCGGTCACTGTCTCTCTGGTCAGTGTTGTACACATATGGACAGTTGTCCTTCTCATTCAGGATGCCTGGACAAATAAATTCCAGTGTTATACCAATACAAACTACTTATAATGGTTCCTGTGCTCTTTGTGTTGATCGGGTTACATGATGAAAGACTTACCATCACCATCGATGTCGATGGCACACGCATCACCCTCGCCGTTGTTGTCAGTGTCGGTCTGTGCTGGATTACTGTCGTATGGACAATTATCGCATCGGTCACCAACTTGATCATGGTCGTGGTCATACTGTCTTGGGTTAAAGATGAACGGGCAATTGTCCTGATTCAAAACAAGAACATCCAGCCAAGTCAGTGATGAAACCAGAAAGACAGAAAACATCTGGAAAAGCTCTTTACCTCACCGATCGAAATTTCTAAATACACGCACACATCATAGAGAAGCACTAAACTAAATTAATGTCTGAAGCGATATGCCATGGACGTGACGGTTTGGGATGCAGCTGTGCTGGCATGCACCGTTTGGCTGCAAGACTCTGACTGTTTGTGTGCCCGGACAAATTTTTTCCAAGTGTATGATTTGAATTATGGATGTTAAACCAAGCGATCGAAAATGGCTGGATGGAAGCCATCATAAATGCTTTATTTATTTGCTGCTTGCAAAGTTCCTCTCTCTCTCTCTTTTGTTCACTGTTATTTTTTTAATAACCTTATATTTATTTGTTACCACCCTACATCCTAGTACATCCCTACATCTTATTATATCTATCTATAGCACACCTGTACATACAGTTTGTTTTATTTTTCAATTTTTGTATTTATATTTACACATATTTGTATTCTCATCTTATTTTTATTGTCTGTGTGTTGTCTCTGTGTACTGGAAGCGTGTGACATTAAAACAAATTCCTTGTATGCTCAAACATACTTGACAATAAAGCTCTTTCTGACTTCTGACTTCTTTTTAGTCAGTAGCATGCTATGTCAGTCATCTCTAAATTCTCTTGCAGAAAAACAAGGTGTTTATGACTTACCCCCTCATCAGGGATCCCATCATTGTCATCATCATTGTCACAAGCATCTCCAGTTCCATCTTTGTCATAATCTTCTTGACCAGAGTTGGGAAGGTCGAGACAGTTGTCCTAAAAATGACATGTTTTGATGAAGATTCTGTAACCTTGCATAATGGGATATGGTGAGGAAATGGTCACATACCTTCTTGCAGTGGTAAGTGGCATTTTCCACACAGTGGAGGTCCGTGTTTGGCCAGCCGTCAAGGTCAGAGTCCTCTCCACAGATGTAACCGTTCCCAGCATAGCCTGGTTTACATTCGCAGCGGTACATGATGTCAGAGAAGATGCCCAGGTAGATGCAGTTGGCCTTCTTATTGCAGCCATGGCTCCCATCCTCACATGGGTTTCTAGGTGTGCAGACCTGTGAATAGGTCAATTTAATGTTGGTTAGCACTTCATGGAAGGAGAAAGAACCTGAACGTCCCATCATTAACACTCTTCTTTAGACTACTCTAACCTGTTTGCTGGCAATGGCCTGCTCCGTTCCTCTCCCAAAGGGCTGCTGTCCAGAGTAGCGTGGAGGGCAGGGCAGGCAGTTGTAGCCTGGTTCTGTGTTCACACACTGATGGACTCCATTGAGCACGAAACAGGCATCGGAAACTTCTTTACACTGTAGATGCCAAAATTAAGAATATTTAGAAACACCAGTATCTTCATTTAGAGAGGTCTATCTCATTAGCGTGACACCTCACCTCGTCAATGTCTTGACAGTGGACTCCATCCCCAGTGTATCCAACCGGACACTCGCCGCAATTCCAGGAGCCATCGGGGACGCTGGTGCAATTGGTGCCGGCGAAGCACGGGTTAGACAGGCATCCATCTGTTCATGATATTACAGAACTTATTTTGATATCCTATGACAAGAATCCTTATCAATAGCTATGCATTTTGTTTGAAGTATCACATCAGAAACTAATGATGGAAATGCCAAATTTCGATTAAAAATCCCTTAATTATGTCAGTGCCAAAAGTCTCGTGGGCAGCACGCCAACATATAGCGCTTTTGGGCTACGGGCGTCCCAAGTTTGAGTCCCAACTCGTGGACCTTTCCCGATCTGGTCCCCCCTCTCTCTCCAACTTCAATCCCTGTCTAAATTACGGTTCTGTCCTAATGAAAAATGCAATAAATATATCTTTAAAAATATCCCTTATTCCGCAAAAAACTTTTATGCTCGCTTGAGGTGGTTTTTGACTCATATGAAAAAGGGTTAATGCAAATAATAAGAGATGTAAACACATTAACCGAATAAATTCATCAAAGTGCATCAAAAGTCATACGACTTTGTCCGACAGTACGGCAAATCCTGGCTAACCAGTGGACCGACTTTGCTACACAGCATCTGAAATGTTAGAATGTATGGTCAAATGTATGGTCATTCTTAAATACCCGAGCAAAGTCTGTCATCATTGTATTTCTGTATAATTGCCTCCCAGAACTGTTTTACACGACCTCTGAAAGCAATGACCGCATTTACCGTGTTTCATCTGCTCACTCTGAGGTGCAAGAATGAATTATTATTATTATATGAAAATTATTATATTCATTGGCTTCTCCTACTTTTCTTAGTGATAGGGCCAGTTTATCAGGAAGTGACTATTTTGTTCTAGTGTGAGGGAAATCTTTTATTCAACATTCCAATTTGGCGCATAAGTTAGATTCACAGTTTTTGATGGAAACCCGGATAATGAAGCTTGTTATGTCTTACCAACTGGACACGACTGGGCGTTGCACAAACGGCTGCCTTTGGAGTCACCCATACATTCTTTTCCATCGTATTTGGGAGCGGGACTGTTACACAGTCTGTGTCTGCGCTGCAGTCCTCCACCGCACGTGACGGAGCAAGAGTCCCATGGTGACCAAGGTCCCCAACCTCCATTCACTGAGACACCGAGAGAAACGCAGGGTCATTGGGGTTCTCAGGTTACATTCTGCAAACACTTCAACAGGTGCAAACACTCACCTGGGCACGGGTCCTTCTGGCACGGTTCGGTCTGACGACCGTCTCCCTCGCAGTCTTTCCCGCCCATCTGAGGCGTCGGGGAGTTACACAACCGGATGCGAGTGATGACGCCCTCACCACACGTCACCGAGCAAGAAGACCAGGGGGACCAATGGCTCCAGCTGCCGTCCTGCTTGACTGCATGAAGACAGAAATAAGCATTAACCATGTGCATGGGATCCAAACAAGCTGCAAGCGGCGGATGTAGTTGAACTCACAGCGTTTGTCGCATTCTTGCTTGTAACAATCTCTCGTCTGGACAGACGTGCCGTCGCAGTTGCTGTTGATTCGGTCGCAGGAGCGTCCGCGCTGCTGAATGCCTCGGCCGCAGGTCACCGAACAGTGTGTCCATTCGGACCAGGGTGACCAGCCGTCCACACCCTCATCGTTCGCTTGAAGAAAACAATCAGAGGGAATATGTGAGCCATGCTTGGTGTTTGGTGATGAGTTTTCGGCTCATTTAAAGTCACACCAGAGGTGTTCAGCTGCTTTCTGCAGACCAGTCAAGTTCTTCCACACTGACTGAATCATCATTTCTCTTTGATTCTTGTCTTATACACAGAGACACTGTCATGTTAGAATAGAAAAGAGTCCTGCTATAACATTAGATTCCTAGAATATCATTATATGCTTAAACATTAAGATTTGTACTCATGGAAATTACTAAAGTAGTCAAACCTTTCATTAGAAGGGGTGCCAATACTTTTGGCAATATAGTGTCAATCTAAATGTGTCCAGAGATCAGATGAATTGTGAAACTTGACTTACGTGTTCCACAGCGCGGGCAGCATTCGCCCTCGGGGACGGTGGCGTTGGCGCAGGGCATGAGAGGACAGGAGATTTCACGGCACACAGTGGCGGAGTTCTGCCAATAACATATTTGAAGCAAGTTTAATCGCACGATCCCAGCAGCTGCACATAATGGATGAGAAATAAACGCCTCTCTGCCGGCAATAAAAAGCGACCCTTGGCTTTGGCAGGAAAATCTTGCGGTGATATAAAACTCAGGGGAATACATCTGACCGGACTAACAATGTGTTTTAATGTGGGTGGAGAAGACATACTGAGTCAGCGGACACACTAACACACACGCAGACGGAAACCAGAGACAGCGGGTATCACTCACCAATTAAAACATTCCTGAATCCCAGCCATTGAGATGCATGTGTGCAGTGAAACAGAGAATGAATTGAGAGGCTTTTTTTTCTTCTTCAACACTAAGACCAGGGATTTTCACTAACTTAACCCACACAAAACACGTGACTGACCAGCAGTGTCGGGAAAAGTTACTTTTACAAAGTAATGCGTTACAATATTGCGTTACTCCCTAAAAAGTAACAAATTACATTACTTAGTTACTTTTTATGGAAAGTAGCGAGTTACGTTACTTTTGCGTTACTTTTTAAATATGAGCAGGGCTTGATTGTTTGTTTTTAATACAAGAAGTTCTATATGTGACCCTGCAGCACAAAAGCAGCACATGTATATTTAGCCAACAATATATTGTATGGGTCAAAATTATACAAAAAATCGAAAATCATTAGGATATTAAGATCATGTTCCATGAAGATATTTAGTACATTTGCTACCATAACAATATTTTTTGATTTGTAATATGATTGCTAAGAACTTAATTTGAACAACTTTAAAGATGATTTTCTAAATATTAAGATTTTTTTGCACGCTCAGATTCCAGATTTTCAAATAATGTATAAATCTCAATTTCGAAAAATTGAAACGCACACAGTATGAAGACCCATACCTGACAAGTGCAATGTGTGCAGCTGTCCACCGTCCACTCGGCTTTGTTTCTGTAAACGATGCCGTTGTGCAGACAAACTCCTTCGTGGCTTTGAATCTGAGTCTTGATTAAGTTGTTGTCTGCTGTCTGAAAGCCAGATGAAGAACAGAGGAAGAGCATTATAAGAGAAAACGGGTGGAGAGACACATGCATGTATCAACATCACACAGACAGCTGGATTCGATCCTCACCACTTGGCGGAGCTCGTTTGACAATTGCTTCACCACCACGCCGAGTCCCTTGAGCTCCTTAAACATGCTGGACAGATCGTCGCAGGAGAAACCGCAGATGTCCTGCAGATCTGAAGAAGAACGGGTTCTGATGTTAACATCACGAGTCCATGATGAGACCCCAGATACATTACAAGCACATGACGATCATCTGACCTTTAGACTTGTGTCCGGTGTAATCGGTGCGGATGGCCGGACTGGATCCGTTCAGGCTCATGACATCAGTGATGAAGCTTGCTGTATTGACAACACATGAGCTTTAATATAACATCTCTGTTTTATATTTATATATATATATATATGTGTGTGAGCCTGGAGCACAGAAGCAGTCATAAGCAGGACAGGTATATTTAGCCAACAATACATTGTATGGGTCAAAATTATCATTTTTCTGTTATGCCAAAAATCATTAGGATATTAAGATCATGTTCCATGAAGATAGTTTGTACATTGCCTACAGTAAAAATAATTTTTGATTAGTAATATGAATTGCTAAGAACTTCATTTGAACAACTTTAAAGGTGATTTTCTCAATATTTAGATTTTTTTGCTCCCACAGATTCCAGATTTTCAAATATTGTCCAAACCATACATCAATGGAAATATTATTTATTCAGAAAAAAATGACCCTTATGACTGGTTTTGTGGTCCAGGGTCACACACACACATGCTACATTTATTTAATTACATTTTATTTTTCAGCATTTAAGAATATAAAAAGTTATGCTCTATTAAGCACTCACAGCTCGCGCATCCTTTATTGCGTAAAATCGCGTCCAGCGTCGTTCCGAAAACAAACCTCACGTTCTGGAGAACTCCCTGGAAAACGGAATAATGGTCAAAAACCGAGACAGGCAGAAAATACCGAACAGATACTATTACATTGAAACATTCAGCCGGAGACACGAGCTTTGCGCGCATTAACCGCGTCTTTACGCGTTTCGTTAGAGGAAGGACACATGCATCAAATTTAAATATAATACAACGGATAACACGATAACATCACATGTGACTACAATCAATCAGATCTGATGCATCTTACACGATCAAAGCTCAGATTCTTACCATGAAGCGATCGGATTTGGCGGCTCCTTTGGCGATCCTCAGACTCGCGGTGTCCGCGCTCTCCTGACTCAGGATCTGCTGGATCGGAACATCGAGCTCTTGTGTGTTGATCTCCTCGCAGCCCACATGAACCTGAGCTCGATCCTCCTGCACAAACACCGTGATGTTCTTCCAGTGTCCGTTCGCCACGTCCACGTCCTCAATGGACACCACGTGCTGCCCGCTCGCGGTCCAGTACACCAGATCCACGGTGTTGGCTCTCCCGTTGGAGATGATCTCGAAGACGGATCCGGTGCCGTCTGACCTCTCCACGGAGACCAGGCTGCCCCTGGTGCGCTTGGCTTGCTTGAGGTTGGCGGTGAAGATGAAGCCTCTCTCGCTCTGGATGGAGTAGAGCAGGTCCCTGAAGGAGAGCTCGGGCACTGAGGGGATCAGGTTCGGGTTCAGGATCTTGTACGCGGGGCTGTTTGGATCGGGTCCCTTCACTAAACTCACTCCGTGATGCTTCTTGTGGACATGAGAGAGCTCGAACAGGTCAAACACGGTGTCATCGTCCGGCATTTCTGCGGATTCCGAGAGAAAACGAATGTGAGCGCGTATGAATATATACCACTCATATAGCACGAGTTTATGTTTCGATTTGTCGTAGGCTCAAATTGGCTTTGGCGTGCATATGCATGGGAAAATTGCGTATTATATGCACGTCAAAAATGCCAAAGTTAATTTCTACGTATCAATTGCACGATTTAGCGTACTATTTATAGGCATTTTCATGAGATTGTCTCAGATTTAATATGCATCGGAAGAGTAGCAGCCACTGAGAAAGCCCTCTCATCCTTTGATTTGAATCGATTAAAGTTTCTCCTCACCTACGCGTCTGCTGCTGACGGAACTCCACAAGAAGAGGCACAGAACAAGTCCTCGTGGAGTCATGATTGTCCTGAAATCACATCACATCACATCATCACATCACATCACACATCTGTCTGCAGCTCATGTGAAAACCCGTCTCTGAAAATACTCACCTCTTATAGCGAAGAAGACGCTTTGCTGAAATTCCCTTGTATCTTTGACTCGGTGTGTGTGTGTGTGTGTGTTGGAGATGTTCTGCTCTTCTGCGCACACGAGACTTCAGCGCTATTTAAGTCGTTTCACACATTCTTCGGCTGCTCTCTCGACCAATCAGCGTTCAGCAGGACGCGCATATCCAGCATCAGGAGAAAAAACTGCGCATTCCACAGCAAACTTTCCATCACCCAGCAAAAACACACGCACACGCACACACAGACACACACACACACACACAGACACACACACACACACACACACACACACACACAGACACAGACACACACACACACACACACACACACACACACAGAGACACACACACACACACACACACACCTAGAAAGAGACACACACACACACACACACACTCGGAGATAAATAGAGAGACACACACACAGGTGTCTGTGTGTTTGTCTTTCTCTCCGTGTGTGTGTGTGTCTGTCTGTGTGTCTTTGTGTCTGTGTGTGTGTGTGTGTGTGTGTGTGTGTGTGTGTGTGTGTGTGTGTGTGTGTGTGTGTGTGTGTG
>CM050428.1:27810385-27842885 GCA_027564155.1 Gymnocypris eckloni scoliostomus
AAACAATCTCAAATTAAATTCAAGTATATAAAGCTGATTAAAAATAACAATAAAATTAAACTATCTCAAGGATACTAAAATGAAGCTGCTGCGTTCTGTGATCCTCTGATTTATTGTGCCGTATTTCCCTGATTTGCACAGAACCTGTTCAGTCATGAAGATAATGTTAAAATACAATAACTAGAAAAAAAGTTTGCAATCTATTTTTCTTGTGTGGCTTGAATGAAACCAAGAAAAACAATCACATGGTGAACGTGTCTCTAGATGAAAGCGGGTGATTCATAAAAGGTATTGATGATGTGCGATGGAAGGAAAGTCGTTTCTGGAGCAAGATGTTACATTTTGATTTATGATTATGAAGATGAACATGTATTTCTGTATAATAATGTCGCTGATGAATCGTTCACAATTAGAGTACACTGCAAAAAAAATTTTTTTTGTCTTGTTTTATAGTATAAATGTCTACAAATTCTGAATTAAGATGCGTTTAGAAGTAAAATGACTCGAGATATTAGTCTTGGTTTATGAAATAAGTTTTTGCATCAAACATGTAAAAATATCTGCCAATGGGGTAAGAAAAATGTTTAGACTTTAAATTAAGATGATTTTTCTTACCCCACTAGCTGATATTTTTGATTGTTTAAAGCAAAAACTAACAAAAATGTGGGTAATATTTTCAGAAAAGACGAAATAATATCTTAAGTAATGTTACTTGTCAAGTAAACGCATCTTAATTCCAGAATTTGTAGATATTTATTCTAGAAAACAAGCGAAAAATACTAAGACAGAAAATCATGTTTTAGTGTATAAGACATAAGTTATCACATAAAACAAATTTCATTTTGATTTCATGCTGGCTATAATATTTAACAGCACGCTTCATCTTGATCTTATATTGAAATGAAACGATGAGTTTTAGTCGTTTTTAGTCGTGCACTCGAAACTCGAGCAGTTACTAGCTGTTCATCATGCTGTGGATCATCCATCACTTCAGTAAACAGCTGAGGTTGTAGAAGTCATCATTTAGTCTCTTTGCCCCGCCGTGTCCTCAGGGCTCAGTCTGGACTCCTGCTCTCATCATGTATGAAGATAACGGGGTGAAGGAGCATGTCTTCAGGGAACACATACTCATGCTCATCTCTGACACGACGCATGACCTTCCAGGAAAGAGCTTCAGAATCTGGGCATATTGGTTCATGCTAATGGATGACGAACATGATACTCAGGGTTTAGTTCAGGTGATGCTTTCCAAACAGCGCTGAGCGATCAGGAATAAAACTGTCAGGTGAACAACAGCAGCTGTGAACGATGGAGATTAATGAGGCCGAGCAGATCAAGTCAAGTGTATTTGTGTAACGCAGCTTTGCAGAAAATCACACATTTGTTATGATAACAGACTTGTGCTAGTAAGAGAGTTAAATATCACAATGATAAGAGGTTTTGTTCTGTTAAGGTTTTAAATATAAGTCGGTTTTATACGGTTAAGGAATTTAAACCGGTCGGTTTTATATAATTAAGAAATGTAAATATCGGTCGGTTTTATATGTTAAGAAATGTAAATATCGGTCGGTTTTATATGTTAAGAAATGTAAATATCGGTTGGTTTTATATAATTAAGAAATGTAAATATCGGTTGGATTTATATAATTAAGAAATGTAAATATCGGTTGGATTTATACGGTTAAGAGATTTAAATATCGGTTGTTTTTGTTTTATTAAGATAGTTAAAGATTGGTTGGTTTTATATAATTAAGAAATTCAAATATCGGTTGGTTTTATATAATTAAGAAATGTAAATATCGGTTGGTTTTATATAATTAAGAAATGTAAATATCGGTTGGTTTTATATAATTAAGAAATGTAAATATCGGTTGGTTTTATATAATTAAGAAATGTAAATATCGGTTGGTTTTATATAATTAAGAAATTCAAATATCGGTTGGTTTTATATAATTAAGAAATGTAAATATCGGTTAGTTTTATATGTTAAGAAATTAAAATATCGGTCGGTTTATTATAATTAATAAATTCAAATATCGGTTGGTTTTATATGATTAAAATTCAAATAGTATTATAATAATATAAAATAGTATTATAAGAATTATAAAAAGTACCATTTGAATAGCATTCAAATGGTATTATAAGATTTAAATACTGGTTGTTTTTGTTCTATTAAAATATTTAAACATTGGTTGGTTTTATATGATTAATAAATTCAAATATCGGTTGGTTTTATATAATTAATAAATTCAAATATCGGTTGGTATATGATTAAGATATTTAAATAAAGGTTGTTTTTGTTCTATTAAGATATTTAAACATTGGTTGGTTTTATATGATTAAGAAATTTTAATATCGGTTGTTTTTGTTTTATTAAGATATTTAAATATATGTTTGTTTTGTTCTATTAAGATATTTAATCATTGGTTGGTTTTATTTAATTAATAAATTCAAATATAGGTTTGTTTTGTTCTATTATATAAATTATATAATTATATAAAACCGACCAATGTTTAAATATCTTAATATATTTAAACATTGGTTGGTTTTATATGTTAAGAAATGTTAATATCGGTTGTTTTTTTCTATTAAAAAAGTTAAATATTGGCCAGTTTTGTTCTGTTACGAGATTTAAATACAAGTAAGTTGTGTGCGTTTAAATATTGTTAAGTTTTGTTATGTTAAGTTCATTAATATCAGACAATTTAGTAAAATTTGGAGATTTAAACGTTGGGTTGGTTTTATTCGATTAAGAGAATTAAACATTGGTCAGTTTTATTCTAGTAAGAGATTGTTTAAGAGATTTAGATTTTGGTTTTGTCCATGGCAAGAGTAAGAATCTCACAAAAAGTATTGAAGTATTTAATAAATATACAGTTGCCACCGGTGAAAATCTACCTGCATCAGTAAGGATACAGCTGTTGTCTAAAGTGAAATACAACCAGCTGTCAAAGAGTCTGACATAAATTTAATATTTTCCAAATGTAAATATTTAACTGACAATGCTTGGCTTAGATTTACATTAGTAATGTCTCTAACTGCAGGCAGAATTATTATATTTTGATGGCATTCCTTATGTTATTTGAAAATTACTTGTATCATCATTAAACTCAGTGTTTTGAGCAGGCAGTGGCTAGGAACTCAGCACATAATAATTCAAGTGACTCATGTTTCTGAATATCACACTTAACATCTACAGCTCGTCTGTCCGCTCTCTAATGAGTCGATCCTGAGGTTTCCACGGACAGATGCTGGGTTTGGCAGGGATAATGGATTGAGCTCTGAATCGCTGGAATGTCTGTACCGTCTGTGAAAACATCAGAGAATGTCCGTTTGGGTTTCTGGAGTGGCGTATGCTTCTTTCCGATCATAGGAAGGGAATGCGTCTGTCCCACAGGATCTCAAAAACATCTTCTGAATGAAGAATCAGGGGAAGCTGCAGCAGTAGCCGGCCGTTTCCGATGCGTCTCACATTGCATTTCCATTTATGGGCAGTGAGGAGTATTCGACGAGCACATCTGTGCGTCTTACATCACCGACACAGACTTTCTCATTCTCTTTCTGCTGCCAACATCTTCATCATAGATGCCCCGGAAAGACATTTAGTAAATGCAAATGAATAAACAAAGATACTATCCATGTGAACGTCTCTTCAGATGTGAAGCGTGTGAGGTCAAAGGTCGTTCTGATTCACTCACCGCCTGTGTATCTTCAATATCACGGCCCATGAAATCCCAGATGTTGCTCAATCTCTAAGGGACAGAAACTCATAAAACATAATGCGATCATTAGACGTTGAGCCGGTCGTTTACAGCGCCGTTCTTTCCCATGAAGTCATGAGGATAATTCAAACACTGTTCCTTTTTATTTGTCCTGTTTCTAAACACACTCTTCGTCAAGCTCGGCGTTTGGCAACCTGGTGGAATAATACACATTATATCAGTATATCATATTTACAAGATGATTGTATGCAATACCGGAATCAGATTTGTAGGTTTTGGAAAGAATTTTATACTTTAAAGCAGTGTCTGAAAATATGAGGTTGAGGAGAACATCAGAACTTCAGCTTCAGATCTTCAGACTCCATCTAAAAAGACTCAAATGGGAAGAATGGACGGTTTACGGCTAGAAACTGATGAATGATGTGGAAATAATAGACTGCTAAAACCTGTAAGATTCAAGGAAATTTATGCAGAAACCATCAGATGAAACATAAAGATAAAGATCTTTACATAAAGAACACGTAAAGATCTTCAGAAGCAGATGAACTGAGAGACTGATAAACACAGCTGTTATCTGAACTATAAACACATATGTCCCTGCAGCACAGTTATATCTGTAGCAATAGACAACAATACATTGTATGGCTCAAAATTATACAGTACCAATCAGTTTAAAAAAATAAGTATTTGGTGAGCAGAAGACACTTTTTTTTTTTTTTTTTACTGACTGGTAATGTATATATATATATATACATGCATCTTTCATAAGTCACTATGCAATGCTAGACCTAATCTAATGCCATCCAAAGCATTTCTAAACATGTTTTCTTGCAGAATATCTTCATGTTCACTGGACTCAATCATCATCAAGGAGAGCAGGAGCAGCAGATAAATGCACTAGTTTGGCATCGCTCCGGGCACACTGGCATCAGTAACGCTCAGGAATCACGCTCCTCAAATATGGGTCAGAACCTCAGAGGAACCCGGCTGAGAAACACAAAGCAGGATCATTCATCGAGCGGGTGAAAGAGGACGCCACACGTCTGCTGAACTGATTAATGCACAGCTGTGGCCGGTGTCAGAGCCACTGCTTGTCATGTACCTCAACATAAAGATCCGCTGTAATAAACGCTGTTCAAAACCACCGTACGACGAGATGCACAGAGAATCTGAATCGTTTAGAAGCCCAATAAAATGTGTTGAAAAGCACGTCTTGGTCTTGATCTGGACCGTCTCCAAACATTAAACAGCTCTGAGTTTTCAGATCTGATGTTCAAACAGAAACGGAGAGCTCGGATCGTTCCAGCATCGGCGTTTGTGAAAGATTCAAATCTTACCCAGACAGCAAGCAGTGTTAGCTCAGATCCGGCCCACATCTGGCCTGCATGGATTCCACACGGCCAGATGTGGACCGGATCTGGGCCAACACTATGTTGCTGTCTGGGAGACAATCAAAAATCAGATGAGAATGAGAATACACATATGAAAAAATTAATAAACTAAAAATCAGAGGTGGAAAGTAACGAATTACATTTACTCGCATTACTGTAATTGAGTAGCTTTTTTGTGTACTTGTACTTTTTTAAGTAATTTTTTTAATCTGTAATTTTACTTTTACTTAAGTACATTTTGTGTGAAGTATTGTACTTAGCTACATTTTAAAACACATTCGTTACTGATTAAAAAAAAATCGCTCCGTGGAAAAACTGCAGCAAATAATGGGCAGAAGAAGAAACTGGCGCTAAAATCACAAGATTGTGCAGTCGAGACCGAACTAGCAGCTTATAACATCTCGACATCGCCCTTCGCTATGTAGAGGTAACGAAGGTAAATACTCACATCGTTGCATTGGTGGTTAAAATGAAGCTTTGACGGTTTAGCAAAAGGTTTTGCACAAATGAGCCAAAAAGACAGTGGTGCAGGGTGTGCAATATCATCTGAGATAATATAGTAATTTTTGTTTTAACGATTTGGCATTATCAGTATTTTGCCAAAACCAACCAAATCACTCTAAACAGTGTGCCGTGAAATCTAGTAACGTTAGATTAGACTAATCCACGTGCATCTGGACTGCTTTCTTTCACTGCGTGATTCAGTCTGTTAAAATGCGTTTAGAATGATCACAAAACTGAAGATATAGAAGCAGAAAATGTATATTTTTATATAATTTAATATAGTAAGTCAACATCACATGAAGAATGCCGTTTTTCTCAAAAAATCACCATGATTACATAGGCCTGTAGTTTTGCTTTTTACAACAGTTCAAAAAACAAGAAGTTAATTAAGAGACTTGCGTTTTAGACACCATATTGCCTGTTTTTGCTCTATTTCGACAACAAAAATAATTCCATACACAGTCATCATACACAGTTTTGCGTCTCTGACTCTGAGCAATGACGGTGTTTTGTTCCTGAATGAATTAACCGTTTAAATGATTCTGTTCAATCGCAATGACTCTCTTATCAGTGACTTGCTGACACCTACTGGTGGTTCTAATTTAACATTTAAAGTATCTTTTTATTTTTGTATTTTAAATGACTATTTAACATAGCACAAAACCAGTCTTAAGTCGCTGGGGTATATTTTACATTGTATGGGTCAAAATTATACATTTTCTTTTATGCCAAAATCATTAGCATATTAACTAAAGATCATGTTCCATTAATATATTTTGTAAATTTCCTACTGTAAATATATCAAAACTAAGAGCTTAATTTGAACAACTTTAAAGGAGATTTTCTCAATATTTGGATTGTTTGCTCCTCAGATTCCAGATTTTCAAATATTGTCCGATCATAACAAACCATACATCAATGGAAATATTATTTATTCAGCTTTCAGATGATGATTAATGTATAAATCGCAATTTAGGAAAATGGACCCTTATGGTTTTGTGGTTCCAGGGTCACATGTTATGTCTTATTTATCAAAACAGGTGTTACTGGAGGGCCACAGTAAAGAGTTTAGGTGTTCAAATAAGCCTAAATGATTAGTTTAGCTGGATCAGATGTGTTTAATTAGGGTATATCTACACTGTCCTCAGGTACTGAGTTTGACATCTTTGGTCATCCCATTTTCCTCCCTCCATTGTTAAAATGTAACTAAGTAATTTTTACTCTGATACATAAATGTTTGAATATCTCACTTGTATTTTACTTGAGTATTTTTATTGTATTTTACTTGTAATGATTAAGTAAAATTTTGAATATGTAATGTACTTTTGTGTTCCAGTAGAATTTTTATTGTACTCTTTCCACCTCTGCTAAAAATATAGGTCTTTGAATATCTGGCAGGAATAGTTCCAGAATATTTTGTATTTCAGTAATGATTACATGTTCTGTCACTTGGGTCTATTCTGAGTTCTGTGACAGAACCGGACATTGTATGGTTCTGATGCAGGTTCCACTGTTCTCAGACAGGGGCCTGTATCTCATGTATTTTGTAGATTAACAAATTCAGAGTTATTGGATAAGTTTAATGAGTTAACAAAACCAAACCACCAATATTTTTGTTGGTATTTCCATGAAGCTGATCATCAACTGTTCTGTCAATATCTCAGACTTGATCCTGTCACGTGTGACATCATTGTATTTCAGTAATGATTAATGATAATAAACAGAGTGTGATTCTCATGTATTTTGTGTTCAAAATATTTTTATAAATCATAATAATTGTTGTATTAATGATAAAAAATTTGGTTTCATAGTGACCTTTATTTTGTAGGAAGAGAAACTGTGGAAGTGATTTTTATTGTGTCAGACATGTGCTACTTTGCTCACATCTGATTGGTAATTTCAGTTTGAGATCTCATGTATTTTGTGTTCCACGTATTTTATTGTATTTTACTATGATTAATGATAAGGCCGCTAAAAGCCAAGCCACTTTGAATATCTCGGATTTTGTGTTCCACGTGAATTGTATTTCAGTAATGATTAATGAAATAAACGTGTTTGAATAACCCCAAAGCGCTCTTGTGTTCTTGACGTGTGTTATTGTATTTCAGTAATGATTACTTCTGTCTGGTTAGGTTTCAGTTAAGTGTTGAATGTTTGTTTCCACGCATATTTTGATTGTATTTCAGTGATGATGGTAATGACGTGGATTGAGTGGTTTTCATTGGCTGTGTATTTCACCATGTGTTCCACATGTATTATGTGTGTGTTTCTATGCACCATGTGTTAATGATAATAAACCCTGCCTTTAACTCTGTGGTGTTATTATCTGATTTTGTTCCACATTTACCTATTGTTCTTTCTGGTTTATGATGTTTTGCATGAATACCTGCTCTTGAATCAGTCTCATGTATTTTGTGTTCCACGTATTTTATTGTATTTAAGGTTTGGTTTCTTCTTTTGTCTGTTTTGTTTCCAGCCCTGTTGCCAGTATTTTGTGTTCCATTTTTTATTGTATTTCAGTAATGATCTGTCCTGATAATAAACTAAACTTGAATATCTCATGTATTTTGTGTTCCTGACATTTTAATTGTATTCATTGATTTCAATGATAATAAACGTGTTTGAATATCTCATGTATTTCTTGACCATGTATTTTTATTGTATTTCAAATGATTAATGATAATAAACAATATCTCATGTATTTTGTGTTCCACGTTCATTTATTAATAACATTTCAAAAATTTATTTATATTACAATTTTTTTAATATAATTAATTTTGGTATTAGAGTATCCCAAATAAAACGTCTATGTATTTTCTATTTCAAAAGGGTTTTATATTACTTTACTTAATTTTTTTGATAATTTATTAATTTAATAATAACAGATTTTTTTATTTCATATATAAATTAATTTAGGCATTTCAGTATCTCTAAATCAAACATATATTTTGTTTTCAACATGTATGATATAATATATTTAATTAATGATAATTAAGTTTGGTATTTGAATATCTCTAAATCAAACATCTATGTATTTTGTGTTCCACATGTATTTTTATTGTATTTCAGGAATGATTGATGATAATAAACGTGTTTGAATATCTCATGTATTTTGTGTTCCACATGTATTTTTATTGTATTTCAGGAATGATTGATGATAATAAACTCGTTTGAATATCTCATGTATTTTGTGTTCCACGTGTATTTTTATTGTATTTTAGTAATGATTAATGATAATAAACGTGTTTGAATATCTCATGTATTTTGTGTTCCACGTGTATTTTTATTGTATTTCAGTAATGATTAATGATAATAAACGTGTTTGAATATATCATGTATTTTGTGTTCCACGTGTATTTTTATTGTATTTCAGTAATGATTAATGATAATAAACGTGTTTGAATATATCATGTATTTTGTGTTCCACGTGTATTTTTATTGTATTTCAGGAATGATTAATGATAATAAACGTGTTTGAATATCTCATGTATTTTGTGTTCCACGTGTATTTTTATTGTATTTCAGTAATGATTAATGATAATAAACGTGTTTGAATATCTCATGTATTTTGTGTTCCACGTGTATTTTTATTGTATTTCAGTAATGATTAATGATAATAAACGTATTTTGAATGAATATCTCATGTATTTTGTGTTCCACGTATTTTTATTGTATTTCAGTAATGATTAATGATAATAAACGTGTTTGAATATCTCATGTATTTTGTGTTCCACGTGTATTTTTATTGTATTTCAGTAATGATTAATGATAATAAACGTGTTTGAATATCTCATGTATTTTGTGTTCCACGTGTATTTTTATTGTATTTCAGTAATGATTAATGATAATAAACGTGTTTGAATATCTCATGTATTTTGTGTTCCACGTGTATTTTTATTGTATTTCAGTAATGATTAATGATAATAAACGTGTTTGAATATCTCATGTATTTTGTGTTCCACGTGTATTTTTATTGTATTTCAGTAATGATTAATGATAATAAACGTGTTTGAATATCTCATGTATTTTGTGTTCCACGTGTATTTTTATTGTATTTCAGTAATGATTAATGATAATAAACGTGTTTGAATATCTCATGTATTTTGTGTTCCACGTGTATTTTTATTGTATTTCAGTAATGATTAATGATAATAAACGTGTTTGAATATCTCATGTATTTTGTGTTCCACGGTATTTTTATTGTATTTCAGTAATGATTAATGATAATAAACGTGTTTGAATATCTCATGTATTTTGTGTTCCACGTGTATTTTTATTGTATTTCAGTAATGATTAATGATAATAAACGTGTTTGAATATCTCATGTATTTTGTGTTCCACGTGTATTTTTATTGTATTTCAGTAATGATTAATGATAATAAGCGTGTTTGAATATCTCATGTATTTTGTGTTCCACGTGTATTTTTATTGTATTTCAGTAATGATTGATGATAATAAACGTGTTTGAATATCTCATGTATTTTGTGTTCCACGTGTATTTTATTGTATTTCAGTAATGATTAATGATAATAAACGTGTTTGAATATCTCATGTATTTTGTGTTCCACGTGTATTTTTATTGTATTTCAGTAATGATTAATGATAATAAACGTGTTTGAATATCTCATGTATTTTGTGTTCCACGTGTATTTTTATTGTATTTCAGTAATGATTAATGATAATAAACGTGTTTGAATATCTCATGTATTTTGTGTTCCACGTGTATTTTTATTGTATTTCAGTAATGATTAATGATAATAAACGTGTTTGAATATCTCATGTATTTTGTGTTCCACGTGTATTTTTATTGTATTTCAGTAATGATTAATGATAATAAACGTGTTTGAATATCTCATGTATTTTGTGTTCCACGTGTATTTTTATTGTATTTCAGTAATGATTAATGATAATAAACGTGTTTGAATATCTCATGTATTTTGTGTTCCACGTGTATTTTTATTGTATTTCAGTAATGATTAATGATAATAAACGTGTTTGAATATCTCATGTATTTTGTGTTCCACGTGTATTTTATTGTATTTCAGTAATGATTAATGATAATAAACGTGTTTGAATATCTCATGTATTTTGTGTTCCACGTGTATTTTTATTGTATTTCAGTAATGATTAATGATAATAAACGTGTTTGAATATCTCATGTATTTTGTGTTCCACGTATATTTTTATTGTATTTCAGTAATGATTAATGATAATAAGCGTGTTTGAATATCTCATGTATTTTGTGTGTTCCACGTATTTTTATTGTATTTCAGTAATGATTAATGATAATAAACGTGTTTGAATATCTCATGTATTTTGTGTTCCACGTGTATTTTTATTGTATTTCAGTAATGATTAATGATAATAAACGTGTTTGAATATCTCATGTATTTTGTGTTCCACGTGTATTTTTATTGTATTTCAGTAATGATTAATGATAATAAACGTGTTTGAATATCTCATGTATTTTGTGTTCCACGTATTATTTTATTGTATTTCAGTAATGATTAATGATAATAAACGTGTTTGAATATCTCATGTATTTTGTGTTCCACGTGTATTTTTATTGTATTTCAGTAATGATTAATGATAATAAACGCGTGTTTGAATATCTCATGTATTTTGTGTTCCACGTGTATTTTTATTGTATTTCAGTAATGATTAATGATAATAAACGTGTTTGAATATCTCATGTATTTTGTGTTCCACGTGTATTTTATTGTATTTCAGTAATGATTAATGATAATAAACGTGTTTGAATATCTCATGTATTTTGTGTTCCACGTGTATTTTTATTGTATTTCAGTAATGATTAATGATAATAAACGTGTTTGAATATCTCATGTATTTTGTGTTCCACGTGTATTTTTATTGTATTTCAGTAATGATTAATGATAATAAGCGTGTTTGAATATCTCATGTATTTTGTGTTCCACGTGTATTTTATTGTATTTCAGTAATGATTAATGATAATAAACGTGTTTGAATATCTCATGTATTTTGTGTTCCACGTGTATTTTTATTGTATTTCAGTAATGATTAATGATAATAAACGTGTTTGAATATCTCATGTATTTTGTGTTCCACGTGTATTTTTATTGTATTTCAGTAATGATTAATGATAATAAACGTGTTTGAATATCTCATGTATTTTGTGTTCCACGTGTATTTTTATTGTATTTCAGTAATGATTAATGATGATAAAAGCGTGTTTGAATATCTCATGTATTTTGTGTTCCACGTGTATTTTTATTGTATTTCAGTAATGATTAATGATAATAAACGTGTTTGAATATCTCATGTATTTTGTGTTCCACGTGTATTTTTATTGTATTTCAGTAATGATTAATGATAATAAACGTGTTTGAATATCTCATGTATTTTGTGTTCCACGTGTATTTTTTATTGTATTTCAGTAATGATTAATGATAATAAACGTGTTTGAATATCTCATGTATTTTGTGTTCCACGTGTATTTTTATTGTATTTCAGTAATGATTAATGATAATAAGCGTGTTTGAATATCTCATGTATTTTGTGTTCCACGTGTATTTTATTGTATTTCAGTAATGATTAATGATAATAAAGCGTGTTTGAATATCTCATGTATTTTGTGTTCCACGTGTATTTTTATTGTATTTTCAGTAATGATTAATGATAATAAGCGTGTTTGAATATCTCATGTATTTTGTGTTCCACGTGTATTTTTATTGTATTTCAGTAATGATTAATGATAATAAACGTGTTTGAATATCTCATGTATTTTGTGTTCCACGTATTTTTATTGTATTTCAGTAATGATTAATGATAATAACGTGTTTGAATATCTCATGTATTTTGTGTTCCACGTGTATTTTTATTGTATTTCAGTAATGATTAATGATAATAAACGTGTTTGAATATCTCATGTATTTTGTGTTCCACGTGTATTTTTATTGTATTTCAGTAATGATTAATGATAATAAACGTGTTTGAATATCTCATGTATTTTGTGTTCCACGTGTATTTTTATTGTATTTCAGTAATGATTAATGATAATAAACGTGTTTGAATATCTCATGTATTTTGTGTTCCACGTGTATTTTATTGTATTTTAGTAATGATTAATGATAATAAACATGTTTGAATATTTCATGTATTTTGTGTTCCACGTGTATTTTTATTGTATTTCAGTAATGATTAATGATAATAAACGTGTTTGAATATCTCATGTATTTTGTGTTCCACGTGTATTTTTATTGTATTTTAGGAATGATTAATGATAATAAACGTGTTTGAATATCTCATGTATTTTGTGTTCCACGTGTATTTTTATTGTATTTCAGTAATGATTAATGATAATAAGCGTGTTTGAATATCTCATGTATTTTGTGTTCCACGTGTATTTTTATTGTATTTCAGTAATGATTAATGATAATAAGCGTGTTTGAATATCTCATGTATTTTGTGTTCCACGTGTATTTTATTGTATTTCAGTAATGATTAATGATAATAAGCGTGTTTGAATATCTCATGTATTTTGTGTTCCACGTGTATTTTTATTGTATTTCAGTAATGATTAATGATAATAAGCGTGTTTGAATATCTCATGTATTTTGTGTTCCACGTGTATTTTTATTGTATTTCAGTAATGATTAATGATAATAAGCGTGTTTGAATATCTCATGTATTTTGTGTTCCACGTGTATTTTTATTGTATTTCAGTAATGATTAATGATAATAAACGTGTTTGAATATCTCATGTATTTTGTGTTCCACGTGTATTTTATTGTATTTCAGTAATGATTAATGATAATAAACGTGTTTGAATATCTCATGTATTTTGTGTTCCACGTGTATTTTATTGTATTTCAGTAATGATTAATGATAATAAGCGTGTTTGAATATCTCATGTATTTTGTGTTCCACGTGTATTTTATTGTATTTCAGTAATGATTAATGATAATAAGCGTGTTTGAATATCTCATGTATTTTGTGTTCCACGTGTATTTTTATTGTATTTCAGTAATGATTAATGATAATAAGCGTGTTTGAATATCTCATGTATTTTGTGTTCCACGTATTTTTATTGTATTTCAGTAATGATTAATGATAATAAACGTGTTTGAATATCTCATGTATTTTGTGTTCCACGTGTATTTTTATTGTATTTCAGTAATGATTAATGATAATAAGCGTGTTTGAATATCTCATGTATTTTGTGTTCCACGTGTATTTTTATTGTATTTCAGTAATGATTAATGATAATAAGCGTGTTTGAATATCTCATGTATTTTGTGTTCCACGTGTATTTTTATTGTATTTCAGTAATGATTAATGATAATAAGCGTGTTTGAATATCTCATGTATTTTGTGTTCCACGTGTATTTTTATTGTATTTCAGTAATGATTAATGATAATAAGCGTGTTTGAATATCTCATGTATTTTGTGTTCCACGTGTATTTTTATTGTATTTCAGTAATGATTAATGATAATAAACGTGTTTGAATATCTCATGTATTTTGTGTTCCACGTGTATTTTTATTGTATTTCAGTAATGATTAATGATAATAAACGTGTTTGAATATCTCATGTATTTTGTGTTCCACGTGTATTTTTATTGTATTTCAGTAATGATTAATGATAATAAACGTGTTTGAATATCTCATGTATTTTGTGTTCCACGTGTATTTTTATTGTATTTCAGTAATGATTAATGATAATAAGCGTGTTTGAATATCTCATGTATTTTGTGTTCCACGTGTATTTTATTGTATTTCAGTAATGATTAATGATAATAAGCGTGTTTGAATATCTCATGTATTTTGTGTTCCACGTGTATTTTTATTGTATTTCAGTAATGATTAATGATAATAAACGTGTTTGAATATCTCATGTATTTTGTGTTCCACGTGTATTTTTATTGTATTTCAGTAATGATTAATGATAATAAGCGTGTTTGAATATCTCATGTATTTTGTGTTCCACGTGTATTTTTATTGTATTTCAGTAATGATTAATGATAATAAGCGTGTTTGAATATCTCATGTATTTTGTGTTCCACGTATTATTTTATTGTATTTCAGTAATGATTAATGATAATAAGCGTGTTTGAATATCTCATGTATTTTGTGTTCCACGTGTATTTTTATTGTATTTCAGTAATGATTAATGATAATAAACGTGTTTGAATATCTCATGTATTTTGTGTTCCACGTGTATTTTTATTGTATTTCAGTAATGATTAATGATAATAAGCGTGTTTGAATATCTCATGTATTTTGTGTTCCACGTGTATTTTTATTGTATTTCAGTAATGATTAATGATAATAAGCGTGTTTGAATATCTCATGTATTTTGTGTTCCACGTGTATTTTATTGTATTTCAGTAATGATTAATGATAATAAGCGTGTTTGAATATCTCATGTATTTTGTGTTCCACGTGTATTTTTATTGTATTTCAGTAATGATTAATGATAATAAGCGTGTTTGAATATCTCATGTATTTTGTGTTCCACGTGTATTTTATTGTATTTCAGTAATGATTAATGATAATAAGCGTGTTTGAATATCTCATGTATTTTGTGTTCCACGTGTATTTTATTGTATTTCAGTAATGATTAATGATAATAAGCGTGTTTGAATATCTCATGTATTTTGTGTTCCACGTATTTTATTGTATTTCAGTAATGATTAATGATAATAAGCGTGTTTGAATATCTCATGTATTTTGTGTTCCACGTATTTTTATTGTATTTCAGTAATGATTAATGATAATAAGCGTGTTTGAATATCTCATGTATTTTGTGTTCCACGTGTATTTTTATTGTATTTCAGTAATGATTAATGATAATAAGCGTGTTTGAATATCTCATGTATTTTGTGTTCCACGTGTATTTTATTGTATTTCAGTAATGATTAATGATAATAAGCGTGTTTGAATATCTCATGTATTTTGTGTTCCACGTGTATTTTTATTGTATTTCAGTAATGATTAATGATAATAAACGTGTTTGAATATCTCATGTATTTTGTGTTCCACGTGTATTTTTATTGTATTTCAGTAATGATTAATGATAATAAACGTGTTTGAATATCTCATGTATTTTGTGTTCCACGTGTATTTTTATTGTATTTCAGTAATGATTAATGATAATAAGCGTGTTTGAATATCTCATGTATTTTGTGTTCCACGTGTATTTTTATTGTATTTCAGTAATGATTAATGATAATAAACGTGTTTGAATATCTCATGTATTTTGTGTTCCACGTGTATTTTTATTGTATTTCAGTAATGATTAATGATAATAAACGTGTTTGAATATCTCATGTATTTTGTGTTCCACGTGTATTTTATTGTATTTCAGTAATGATTAATGATAATAAGCGTGTTTGAATATCTCATGTATTTTGTGTTCCACGTGTATTTTTATTGTATTTCAGTAATGATTAATGATAATAAGCGTGTTTGAATATCTCATGTATTTTGTGTTCCACGTGTATTTTTATTGTATTTCAGTAATGATTAATGATAATAAGCGTGTTTGAATATCTCATGTATTTTGTGTTCCACGTGTATTTTTATTGTATTTTAGTAATGATTAATGATAATAAACGTGTTTGAATATCTCATGTATTTTGTGTTCCACGTGTATTTTTATTGTATTTCAGTAATGATTAATGATAATAAACGTGTTTGAATATCTCATGTATTTTGTGTTCCACGTGTATTTTATTGTATTTCAGTAATGATTAATGATAATAAGCGTGTTTGAATATCTCATGTATTTTGTGTTCCACGTGTATTTTTATTGTATTTCAGTAATGATTAATGATAATAAGCGTGTTTGAATATCTCATGTATTTTGTGTTCCACGTGTATTTTTATTGTATTTTACTAATGATTAATGATAATAAGCGTGTTTGAATATCTCATGTATTTTGTGTTCCACGTGTATTTTTATTGTATTTCAGTAATGATTAATGATAATAAGCGTGTTTGAATATCTCATGTATTTTGTGTTCCACGTGTATTTTTATTGTATTTCAGTAATGATTAATGATAATAAACGTGTTTGAATATCTCATGTATTTTGTGTTCCACGTGTATTTTTATTGTATTTCAGTAATGATTAATGATAATAAACGTGTTTGAATATCTCATGTATTTTGTGTTCCACGTGTATTTTTATTGTATTTCAGTAATGATTAATGATAATAAACGTGTTTGAATATCTCATGTATTTTGTGTTCCACGTGTATTTTTATTGTATTTCAGTAATGATTAATGATAATAAGCGTGTTTGAATATCTCATGTATTTTGTGTTCCACGTGTATTTTTATTGTATTTCAGTAATGATTAATGATAATAAAGCGTGTTTGAATATCTCATGTATTTTGTGTTCCACGTGTATTTTTATTGTATTTCAGTAATGATTAATGATAATAAGCGTGTTTGAATATCTCATGTATTTTGTGTTCCACGTGTATTTTTTATTGTATTTCAGTAATGATTAATGATAATAAGCGTGTTTGAATATCTCATGTATTTTGTGTTCCAGCGTGTATTTTTATTGTATTTCAGTAATGATTAATGATAATAGCGTGTTTGAATATCTCATGTATTTTGTGTTCCACGTGTATTTTTATTGTATTTCAGTAATGATTAATGATAATAAGCGTGTTTGAATATCTCATGTATTTTGTGTTCCACGTGTATTTTTATTGTATTTCAGTAATGATTAATGATGATAAGCGTGTTTGAATATCTCATGTATTTTGTGTTCCACGTGTATTTTATTGTATTTCAGTAATGATTAATGATAATAAGCGTGTTTGAATATCTCATGTATTTTGTGTTCCACGTGTATTTTTATTGTATTTCAGTAATGATTAATGATAATAAGCGTGTTTGAATATCTCATGTATTTTGTGTTCCACGTGTATTTTATTGTATTTCAGGAATGATTAATGATAATAAGCGTGTTTGAATATCTCATGTATTTTGTGTTCCACGTGTATTTTATTGTATTTGAGGAATGATTAATGATAATAAGCGTGTTTGAATATCTCATGTATTTTGTGTTCCACGTGTATTTTTATTGTATTTCAGTAATGATTAATGATAATAAGCGTGTTTGAATATCTCATGTATTTTGTGTTCCACGTGTATTTTTATTGTATTTCAGTAATGATTAATGATAATAAACGTGTTTGAATATCTCATGTATTTTGTGTTCCACGTGTATTTTTATTGTATTTCAGTAATGATTAATGATAATAAACGTGTTTGAATATCTCATGTATTTTGTGTTCCACGTGTATTTTTATTGTATTTCAGTAATGATTAATGATAATAAGCGTGTTTGAATATCTCATGTATTTTGTGTTCCACGTGTATTTTTATTGTATTTCAGTAATGATTGATGATAATAAAGCGTGTTTGAATATCTCATGTATTTTGTGTTCCACGTGTATTTTTATTGTATTTCAGTAATGATTAATGATAATAAGCGTGTTTGAATATCTCATGTATTTTGTGTTCCACGTGTATTTTATTGTATTTCAGTAATGATTGATGATAATAAGCGTGTTTGAATATCTCATGTATTTTGTGTTCCACGTGTATTTTTATTGTATTTCAGTAATGATTGATGATAATAAGCGTGTTTGAATATCTCATGTATTTTGTGTTCCACGTGTATTTTATTGTATTTCAGTAATGATTAATGATAATAAGCGTGTTTGAATATCTCATGTATTTTGTGTTCCACGTGTATTTTTATTGTATTTCAGTAATGATTAATAATAATAAGCGTGTTTGAATATCTCATGTATTTTGTGTTCCACGTGTATTTTTATTGTATTTCAGTAATGATTAATGATAATAAGCGTGTTTGAATATCTCATGTATTTTGTGTTCCACGTGTATTTTTATTGTATTTCAGTAATGATTAATGATAATAAGCGTGTTTGAATATCTCATGTATTTTGTGTTCCGTGTATTTTTATTGTATTTTCAGTAATGATTAATGATAATAAGCGTGTTTGAATATCTCATGTATTTTGTGTTCCACGTGTATTTTATTGTATTTCAGTAATGATTAATGATGATAAGCGTGTTTGAATATCTCATGTATTTTGTGTTCCACGTGTATTTTTATTGTATTTCAGTAATGATTAATGATAATAAGCGTGTTTGAATATCTCATGTATTTTGTGTTCCACGTGTATTTTTATTGTATTTCAGTAATGATTAATGATAATAAGCGTGTTTGAATATCTCATGTATTTTGTGTTCCACGTGTATTTTTATTGTATTTCAGTAATGATTAATGATAATAAGCGTGTTTGAATATCTCATGTATTTTGTGTTCCACGTGTATTTTTATTGTATTTCAGTAATGATTAATGATAATAAGCGTGTTTGAATATCTCATGTATTTTGTGTTCCACGTGTATTTTTATTGTATTTCAGTAATGATTAATGATAATAAGCGTGTTTGAATATCTCATGTATTTTGTGTTCCACGTGTATTTTTATTGTATTTCAGTAATGATTAATGATAATAAGCGTGTTTGAATATCTCATGTATTTTGTGTTCCACGTGTATTTTTATTGTATTTCAGTAATGATTAATGATAATAAGCGTGTTTGAATATCTCATGTATTTTGTGTTCCACGTGTATTTTATTGTATTTCAGTAATGATTAATGATAATAAACGTGTTTGAATATCTCATGTATTTTGTGTTCCACGTGTATTTTTATTGTATTTCAGGAATGATTAATGATAATAAACGTGTTTGAATATCTCATGTATTTTGTGTTCCACGTGTATTTTTATTGTATTTTAGTAATGATTAATGATAATAAGCGTGTTTGAATATCTCATGTATTTTGTGTTCCACGTGTATTTTTATTGTATTTTAGTAATGATTAATGATAATAAAGCGTGTTTGAATATCTCATGTATTTTGTGTTCCACGTGTATTTTTATTGTATTTCAGTAATGATTAATGATAATAAACTTGTTTGAATATCTCATGTATTTTGTGTTCCACGTGTATTTTTATTGTATTTCAGTAATGATTAATGATAATAAACTTGTTTGAATATCTCATGTATTTTGTGTTCCACGTGTATTTTATTGTATTTCAGTAATGATTAATGATAATAAACGTGTTTGAATATCTCATGTATTTTGTGTTCCACGTGTATTTTTATTGTATTTTAGTAATGATTAATGATAATAAACGTGTTTGAATATCTCATGTATTTTGTGTTCCACGTGTATTTTTATTGTATTTCAGTAATGATTAATGATAATAAACGTGTTTGAATATCTCATGTATTTTGTGTTCCACGTGTATTTTTATTGTATTTCAGTAATGATTAATGATAATAAGCGTGTTTGAATATCTCATGTATTTTGTGTTCCACGTGTATTTTTATTGTATTTCAGTAATGATTAATGATGATAAGCGTGTTTGAATATCTCATGTATTTTGTGTTCCACGTGTATTTTTATTGTATTTCAGTAATGATTAATGATAATAAACGTGTTTGAATATCTCATGTATTTTGTGTTCCACGTGTATTTTTATTGTATTTCAGTAATGATTAATGATAATAAACGTGTTTGAATATCTCATGTATTTTGTGTTCCACGTGTATTTTTATTGTATTTCAGTAATGATTAATGATAATAAGCGTGTTTGAATATCTCATGTATTTTGTGTTCCACGTGTATTTTTATTGTATTTTAGTAATGATTAATGATGATAAACGTGTTTGAATATCTCATGTATTTTGTGTTCCACGTGTATTTTATTGTATTTCAGTAATGATTAATGATGATAAGCGTGTTTGAATATCTCATGTATTTTGTGTTCCACGTGTATTTTTATTGTATTTCAGTAATGATTAATGATAATAAACGTGTTTGAATATCTCATGTATTTTGTGTTCCACGTGTATTTTTATTGTATTTCAGTAATGATTAATGATAATAAACGTGTTTGAATATCTCATGTATTTTGTGTTCCACGTGTATTTTTATTGTATTTCAGTAATGATTAATGATAATAAACTCGTTTGAATATCTCATGTATTTTGTGTTCCACGTGTATTTTTATTGTATTTCAGTAATGATTAATGATAATAAACGTGTTTGAATATCTCATGTATTTTGTGTTCCACGTGTATTTTTATTGTATTTCAGTAATGATTAATGATAATAAACGTGTTTGAATATCTCATGTATTTTGTGTTCCACGTGTATTTTTATTGTATTTTAGTAATGATTAATGATAATAAACGTGTTTGAATATCTCATGTATTTTGTGTTCCACGTGTATTTTTATTGTATTTTAGTAATGATTAATGATAATAAACGTGTTTGAATATCTCATGTATTTTGTGTTCCACGTGTATTTTTATTGTATTTTAGTAATGATTAATGATAATAAGCGTGTTTGAATATCTCATGTATTTTGTGTTCCACGTGTATTTTTATTGTATTTCAGTAATGATTAATGATAATAAGCGTGTTTGAATATCTCATGTATTTTGTGTTCCACGTGTATTTTATTGTATTTCAGTAATGATTAATGATAATAAACGTGTTTGAATATCTCATGTATTTTGTGTTCCACGTGTATTTTTATTGTATTTCAGTAATGATTAATGATAATAAACGTGTTTGAATATCTCATGTATTTTGTGTTCCACGTGTATTTTTATTGTATTTTACTAATGATTAATGATAATAAACGTGTTTGAATATCTCGTGTATTTTGTGTTCCACGTGTATTTTTATTGTATTTCAGTAATGATTAATGATAATAAACGTGTTTGAATATCTCGTGTATTTTGTGTTCCACGTGTATTTTTATTGTATTTCAGTAATGATTAATGATAATAAACGTGTTTGAATATCTCATGTATTTTGTGTTCCACGTGTATTTTTATTGTATTTCAGTAATGATTAATGATAATAAACGTTTGAATATCTCATGTATTTTGTGTTCCACGTGTATTTTTATTGTATTTCAGTAATGATTAATGATAATAAACGTGTTTGAATATCTCATGTATTTTGTGTTCCACGTGTATTTTTATTGTATTTCAGTAATGATTAATGATAATAAACGTGTTTGAATATCTCATGTATTTTGTGTTCCACGTGTATTTTTATTGTATTTCAGTAATGATTAATGATAATAAACGTGTTTGAATATCTCATGTATTTTGTGTTCCACGTGTATTTTTATTGTATTTCAGGAATGATTAATGATAATAAACGTGTTTGAATATCTCATGTATTTTGTGTTCCACGTGTATTTTTATTGTATTTTAGTAATGATTAATGATAATAAGCGTGTTTGAATATCTCATGTATTTTGTGTTCAGCGTGTATTTTTATTGTATTTCAGTAATGATTAATGATAATAAACGTGTTTGAATATCTCATGTATTTTGTGTTCCACGTGTATTTTTATTGTATTTCAGTAATGATTGATGATAATAAACTCGTTTGAATATCTCATGTATTTTGTGTTCCACGTGTATTTTTATTGTATTTCAGTAATGATTAATGATAATAAACGTGTTTGAATATCTCATGTATTTTGTGTTCCATGTGTATTTTTATTGTATTTCAGTAATGATTAATGATAATAAACGTGTTTGAATATCTCATGTATTTTGTGTTCCACGTGTATTTTTATTGTATTTCAGTAATGATTGATGATAATAAACGTGTTTGAATATCTCATGTATTTTGTGTTCCACGTGTATTTTTATTGTATTTCAGTAATGATTGATGATAATAAACGTGTTTGAATATCTCATGTATTTTGTGTTCCACGTGTATTTTTATTGTATTTCAGTAATGATTGATGATAATAAGCGTGTTTGAATATCTCATGTATTTTGTGTTCCACGTGTATTTTTATTGTATTTCAGTAATGATTAATGAATAATAAACGTGTTTGAATATCTCATGTATTTTGTGTTCCACGTGTATTTTTATTGTATTTCAGTAATGATTAATGATAATAAGCGTGTTTGAATATCTCATGTATTTTGTGTTCCACGTGTATTTTTATTGTATTTCAGTAATGATTAATGATAATAAACGTGTTTGAATATCTTGTATTTTGTGTTCCACGTGTATTTTATTGTATTTTACTAATGATTAATGATAATAAACGTGTTTGAATATCTCGTGTATTTTGTGTTCCACGTGTATTTTTATTGTATTTCAGTAATGATTAATGATGATAAACGTGTTTGAATATCTCGTGTATTTTGTGTTCCACGTGTATTTTTATTGTATTTTAGTAATGATTAATGATAATAAACGTGTTTGAATATCTCATGTATTTTGTGTTCCACGTGTATTTTTATTGTATTTCAGTAATGATTAATGATAATAAACGTGTTTGAATATCTCATGTATTTTGTGTTCCACGTGTATTTTTATTGTATTTCAGTAATGATTAATGATAATAAACGTGTTTGAATATCTCATGTATTTTGTGTTCCACGTGTATTTTTATTGTATTTTACTAATGATTAATGATAATAAACGTGTTTGAATATCTCGTGTATTTTGTGTTCCACGTGTATTTTTATTGTATTTCAGTAATGATTAATGATGATAAACGTGTTTGAATATCTCGTGTATTTTGTGTTCCACGTGTATTTTTATTGTATTTCAGTAATGATTAATAATAATAAACGTGTTTGAATATCTCATGTATTTTGTGTTCCACGTGTATTTTTATTGTATTTCAGTAATGATTAATGATAATAAACGTGTTTGAATATCTCATGTATTTTGTGTTCCACGTGTATTTTTATTGTATTTCAGTAATGATTAATGATAATAAACGTGTTTGAATATCTCATGTATTTTGTGTTCCACGTGTATTTTTATTGTATTTCAGTAATGATTAATGATAATAAACGTGTTTGAATATCTCATGTATTTTGTGTTCCACGTGTATTTTTATTGTATTTCAGTAATGATTAATGATAATAAACGTGTTTGAATATCTCATGTATTTTGTGTTCCACGTGTATTTTTATTGTATTTCAGTAATGATTAATGATAATAAACGTGTTTGAATATCTCATGTATTTTGTGTTCCACGTGTATTTTTATTGTATTTCAGTAATGATTAATGATAATAAACGTGTTTGAATATCTCATGTATTTTGTGTTCCACGTGTATTTTTATTGTATTTTAGTAATGATTAATGATAATAAACGTGTTTGAATATCTCATGTATTTTGTGTTCCACGTGTATTTTATTGTATTTCAGTAATGATTAATGATAATAAACGTGTTTGAATATCTCATGTATTTTGTGTTCCACGTGTATTTTTATTGTATTTCAGTAATGATTAATGATAATAAACGTGTTTGAATATCTCATGTATTTTGTGTTCCACGTGTATTTTTATTGTATTTTAGTAATGATTAATGATAATAAACGTGTTTGAATATCTCATGTATTTTGTGTTCCACGTGTATTTTTATTGTATTTCAGTAATGATTAATGATAATAAACGTGTTTGAATATCTCATGTATTTTGTGTTCCACGTGTATTTTTATTGTATTTCAGTAATGATTAATGATAATAAACGTGTTTGAATATCTCATGTATTTTGTGTTCCACGTGTATTTTTATTGTATTTCAGTAATGATTAATGATAATAAACGTGTTTGAATATCTCATGTATTTTGTGTTCCACGTGTATTTTTATTGTATTTCAGTAATGATTAATGATAATAAACGTGTTTGAATATCTCATGTATTTTGTGTTCCACGTGTATTTTTATTGTATTTCAGTAATGATTAATGATAATAAACGTGTTTGAATATCTCATGTATTTTGTGTTCCACGTATTTTTATTGTATTTTAGTAATGATTAATGATAATAAACGTGTTTGAATATCTCATGTATTTTGTGTTCCACGTGTATTTTTATTGTATTTCAGTAATGATTAATGATAATAAACGTGTTTGAATATCTCATGTATTTTGTGTTCCACGTGTATTTTTATTGTATTTCAGTAATGATTAATGATAATAAACGTGTTTGAATATCTCATGTATTTTGTGTTCCACGTGTATTTTTATTGTATTTCAGTAATGATTAATGATAATAAACGTGTTTGAATATCTCATGTATTTTGTGTTCCACGTGTATTTTTATTGTATTTCAGTAATGATTAATGATAATAAACGTGTTTGAATATCTCATGTATTTTGTGTTCCACGTGTATTTTTATTGTATTTCAGTAATGATTAATGATAATAAACGTGTTTGAATATCTCATGTATTTTGTGTTCCACGTGTATTTTTATTGTATTTCAGTAATGATTAATGATAATAAACGTGTTTGAATATCTCATGTATTTTGTGTTCCACGTGTATTTTTATTGTATTTCAGTAATGATTAATGATAATAAACGTGTTTGAATATCTCATGTATTTTGTGTTCCAGTGTATTTTTATTGTATTTCAGTAATGATTAATGATAATAAACGTGTTTGAATATCTCATGTATTTTGTGTTCCACGTGTATTTTTATTGTATTTCAGTAATGATTAATGATAATAAACGTGTTTGAATATCTCATGTATTTTGTGTTCCACGTGTATTTTTATTGTATTTCAGTAATGATTAATGATAATAAACGTGTTTGAATATCTCATGTATTTTGTGTTCCACGTGTATTTTTATTGTATTTTAGTAATGATTAATGATGATAAACGTGTTTGAATATCTCATGTATTTTGTGTTCCACGTGTATTTTTATTGTATTTCAGTAATGATTAATGATAATAAACGTGTTTGAATATCTCATGTATTTTGTGTTCCACGTGTATTTTTATTGTATTTCAGTAATGATTAATGATAATAAACGTGTTTGAATATCTCATGTATTTTGTGTTCCACGTGTATTTTTATTGTATTTCAGGAATGATTAATGATAATAAACGTGTTTGAATATCTCATGTATTTTGTGTTCCACGTATTTTTATTGTATTTCAGGAATGATTAATGATAATAAACGTGTTTGAATATCTCATGTATTTTGTGTTCCACGTGTATTTTTATTGTATTTCAGTAATGATTAATGATAATAAACGTGTTTGAATATCTCATGTATTTTGTGTTCCACGTGTATTTTTATTGTATTTCAGTAATGATTAATGATAATAAACGTGTTTGAATATCTCATGTATTTTGTGTTCCACGTGTATTTTTATTGTATTTCAGTAATGATTAATGATAATAAACGTGTTTGAATATCTCATGTATTTTGTGTTCCACGTGTATTTTTATTGTATTTCAGGAATGATTAATGATAATAAACGTGTTTGAATATCTCATGTATTTTGTGTTCCACGTGTATTTTTATTGTATTTCAGTAATGATTGATGATAATAAACGTGTTTGAATATCTCATGTATTTTGTGTTCCACGTGTATTTTTATTGTATTTCAGTAATGATTGATGATAATAAACGTGTTTGAATATCTCATGTATTTTGTGTTCCACGTGTATTTTTATTGTATTTCAGTAATGATTGATGATAATAAACGTGTTTGAATATCTCATGTATTTTGTGTTCCACGTGTATTTTTATTGTATTTCAGTAATGATTGTTGATGATAAACGTGTTTGAATATCTCATGTATTTTGTGTTCCACGTGTATTTTTATTGTATTTCAGTAATGATTAATAATAATAAACGTGTTTGAATATCTCATGTATTTTGTGTTCCACGTGTATTTTTATTGTATTTTACTAATGATTAATGATAATAAACGTGTTTGAATATCTCGTGTATTTTGTGTTCCACGTGTATTTTTATTGTATTTCAGTAATGATTAATGATGATAAACGTGTTTGAATATCTCATGTATTTTGTGTTCCACGTGTATTTTTATTGTATTTCAGTAATGATTAATGATAATAAACGTGTTTGAATATCTCGTGTATTTTGTGTTCCACGTGTATTTTTATTGTATTTCAGTAATGATTAATGATAATAAACGTGTTTGAATATCTCATGTATTTTGTGTTCCACGTGTATTTTATTGTATTTCAGTAATGATTAATGATGATAAACGTGTTTGAATATCTCATGTATTTTGTGTTCCACGTGTATTTTTATTGTATTTCAGTAATGATTAATGATAATAAACGTGTTTGAATATCTCATGTATTTTGTGTTCCACGTGTATTTTTATTGTATTTTAGTAATGATTAATGATAATAAACGTGTTTGAATATCTCATGTATTTTGTGTTCCACGTGTATTTTTATTGTATTTCAGTAATGATTAATGATAATAAACGTGTTTGAATATCTCATGTATTTTGTGTTCCACGTGTATTTTTATTGTATTTCAGTAATGATTAATGATAATAAACGTGTTTGAATATCTCATGTATTTTGTGTTCCACGTGTATTTTTATTGTATTTCAGTAATGATTAATGATAATAAACGTGTTTGAATATCTCATGTATTTTGTGTTCCACGTGTATTTTTATTGTATTTCAGTAATGATTAATGATAATAAACGTGTTTGAATATCTCATGTATTTTGTGTTCCACGTGTATTTTTATTGTATTTCAGTAATGATTAATGATAATAAACGTGTTTGAATATCTCATGTATTTTGTGTTCCAAGTGTATTTTATTGTATTTCAGTAATGATTAATGATAATAAACGTGTTTGAATATCTCATGTATTTTGTGTTCCACGTGTATTTTTATTGTATTTCAGTAATGATTAATGATAATAAGCGTGTTTGAATATCTCATGTATTTTGTGTTCCACGTGTATTTTTATTGTATTTCAGTAATGATTAATGATAATAAACTGTTTGAATATCTCATGTATTTTGTGTTCCACGTGTATTTTTATTGTATTTCAGTAATGATTAATGATAATAAACTTGTTTGAATATCTCATGTATTTTGTGTTCCACGTGTATTTTATTGTATTTCAGTAATGATTAATGATAATAAACTTGTTTGAATATCTCATGTATTTTGTGTTCCACGTGTATTTTTATTGTATTTTAGTAATGATTAATGATAATAAACGCGTGTTTGAATATCTCATGTATTTTGTGTTCCACGTGTATTTTTATTGTATTTCAGTAATGATTAATGATAATAAACGTGTTTGAATATCTCATGTATTTTGTGTTCCACGTGTATTTTTATTGTATTTCAGTAATGATTAATGATAATAAACGTGTTTGAATATCTCATGTATTTTGTGTTCCACGTGTATTTTTATTGTATTTCAGTAATGATTAATGATGATAAACGTGTTTGAATATCTCATGTATTTTGTGTTCCACGTGTATTTTTATTGTATTTCAGTAATGATTAATGATGATAACCGTGTTTGAATATCTCATGTATTTTGTGTTCCACGTGTATTTTTATTGTATTTCAGTAATGATTAATGATAATAAACGTGTTTGAATATCTCATGTATTTTGTGTTCCACGTGTATTTTATTGTATTTCAGTAATGATTAATGATAATAAACGTGTTTGAATATCTCATGTATTTTGTGTTCCACGTGTATTTTTATTGTATTTCAGTAATGATTAATGATGATAAACGTGTTTGAATATCTCATGTATTTTGTGTTCCACGTGTATTTTTATTGTATTTCAGTAATGATTAATGATGATAACCGTGTTTGAATATCTCATGTATTTTGTGTTCCACGTGTATTTTTATTGTATTTCAGTAATGATTAATGATAATAACCGTGTTTGAATATCTCATGTATTTTGTGTTCCACGTGTATTTTTATTGTATTTCAGTAATGATTAATGATGATAAACGTGTTTGAATATCTCATGTATTTTGTGTTCCACGTGTATTTTTATTGTATTTTAGTAATGATTAATGATGATAAACGTGTTTGAATATCTCATGTATTTTGTGTTCCACGTGTATTTTTATTGTATTTCAGTAATGATTAATGATAATAAACGTGTTTGAATATCTCATGTATTTTGTGTTCCACGTGTATTTTTGTTCTTTATTTAGAGTGGAATGTATAAAGAGTGGAATAAACCGATGACTCAAGCACATAGTTAAAAATAGAGTAACTGGATCATTGGAAACACACGACGCTCCGTCCAGAAACCTGAGGAATGTTCCATCTTTAACTCTTTATGACAAGCAGTCAATCAGAGGAGGGTGACGGAAAGGATCCGTGTGTTTTAATGGGCCGAGGGTGTTCCGGTAACTCTGATCCCGAGGGAAGCCGTTCATCAGAGGAGCGTCAGGAATGTGTTTGAACACGAGTCACGTCACTCGACGTCACGCTCCGAATCCATCTGCTCCTCAGACTTCAGACTCAGACAAACACACAAACAATGAATGTTTCCAGCAAACACTGTATAACCAGTGCTGGGGAGTAAAGCTTAATTTAACGGAATTATGTCATTTAAAGTAACTGGAATCTGTTACAGTTACTGAGATAAAACCTGTAATTAAATTACAGTTACTTAGGAAAATGTAACGATTACAGAAGAGGTTACATCTGAATATTTTCACACATGTACAGATTTAATTGATTTCTTTCTTAAATTGCAGTGACTGCTTTAATACATGAGACAGCAATGTTTCAGGAGTTTAGGACACAGAATACGAATCGTGACACACTTTTGGATTGATTTTTGTTGATATACATAAACGTGTGTCTGAAAATTAATCACTCTTTCATCTGAAAGTGAAAGGTTATGCAAGTAAAATAAATGTATTTTGTTTTTAAAAATTAGCTTAATATTCATGTTTTGTTAGAAATAAATATTTGGATCATTCTTGAGCAAGCATGAATTATAAATTCAAAGCAATTTAATTAGATTACACTGGGGTTAATACTGGTAATTCTCAGATCTTATACATTTCTTTCAATGATATATTAAAATAATAATAACAATAATTATAATAATAAACTATTAAATAAATTATTGTTATTATTATTATCATTGTATAAAATGTATAAGAACATATATATACATATATACAAATATATATGTGGCCCTAAAGCACAAACACAGTCATAAGCAGCACAGGTATAAAACAATACATTGTATGGGTCAAAATTATACATTTTTCTTTTATGCCAAAAATCATTAGGATATTAAGATCATGTTCCATGAAGATATTTTGTATATTTACTACCACAAAATGAATAATTAATTATTAATATGCATTGCTAAGAACTTCACTTGAACAACTTTAAAGATGATTTTCTCAATATTTAGATTTTTTTGCATCCTCAGATTCCAGATTTTCAAAAATTGTCCAAACCATACATCAATGGAAATATTATTTACATTTATATTCATGCATTTAGCATACGCTTTTATCCAAAGCGACTTACGGGCTTTACATTTTTTTTGTCAGTATGTTTTATTTATTCATATATACATCTCAATCTTAAGAAATTGACCCTTATGACTGGTTTTGTGGTCAAGGGTCACAAATATACATATATATATATATATATATATTCACATTGACTCATTAATGAGAATTATAATATGATACATATTGTAATTCTCATTAGTTTTCTAAAATCCCGATTTTAGTTAAAAAAAAATAATTAAAGTTATGTTTTATAAAAAATGATTGTTCTGGTCCAAACAGCCTCTGATTATGAAAACAGTATGTGGATTGTTGAGTGCATGATGCGGGTTAAAGACACGTATGTGAGCGTGGCGTGAAGCACCCCTGATGAAGGAAGCAGTGAGACGGCCGATCCGGGTTCATTTACTGCTGCTGGGTCTGCAGAGAGAGAGAGAGAGAGACACAGATGCTGTTATATGGTGAGAAGCGGAGGCTGAGGTGAAGATGTGAGTGTTTAGCAGAACTCAGTCATGCTGCAGAATCAGATCTGTTTGTAATGAGCCGTTATATAGAGACGCTCGCTCCTGCTGTGTTTGACTGGAATATACATTCACCAGATCACATGACTGAGAGACCAAATGTGACCCTGGAGCACAATATATTTGTATTTTTGTAGCAATAGCCAATTGTATGGGTCAAAATTATATATCTTTATTTTATGATAAAAATCATTTGGATATTAAGATAATGTTCCATGAAGATATTTTGTACCGTAAATATATCAAAACTTCATTTTTGATTAGTAACATGCATTGCTAAGAATTAATTTGAACAACCTTAAATATGATTTTTCAATATTTAGATTTTTTTGCACCCTCAGATTTTCAGCCAAATATTGTCCGATCATAACAAACCATACATCAATTGAAATATTATTTATTCAGCTTTCAGATGATGCATAAATCTCAAATTTAAAAAAAATTGACTCTTATGACTGGTTTTGTGCTCCAGGGTCACATATGAACTCAAAAGAGCCATAAAACAGAGGACAATCCTACATTACAACACAATCACATTCCCATCGCTTATTACACAACCACAAGAAGAAATGGAGAGTGTTGGAAACCACTGAAATCTCCCGATAATCTGAGTCAGAGATGAGTAAAGAAACCGCAGATCTCTCCTCAATGACACATGGTTCATGTCTGCCTCAGAAAAACTATGTTACGCTTTACTTTGAAGCTTACAGCATGTAGATCGCTCATTATTCTCTCGTTAGGCTAAGTGAGACTCGTCACAGCACTTGTGTATCTTTGCTCTTTTGTTGATTTCGATGGCTTCTTTTGACCTCAATTGTAAGCTGCTTTGGATGAAAGTGTCAGCTAAATTACTTAATGTAAATTTAATACATAATACATAATCATTTCTGAAATTTTTTCTAGGCCTATCATTTTTTTTTTATAAAGCGAGTATTTGCTTTATAGGCCAAATCTGAAAAAATTGCACCATCTGGTAAAAAATAGTTAAAATTTAATTTCTAAACCTTGCCAACAGAATGAAAGCCTGTCAACAAAAATTGCATCATTTTATTACAAATATCAGTTTTAATGGGTTTCAGAGAGAACATTTTTGTCCAGAAGACGCTGAGAGGAACTATTTTTATACCTCGTGCAAAATAAATTCATTAAAGGAAATGATGTTGGAATATTATAATTCCAATAAAAATACACACCTGAGCCTAAATGTATGCACTTTGCATTAACACGGGCAAAATCATAAAAGAAAACGATGCACAAAAATGTCCATAAGGTTGCACAAGGGTTAAACAATGTGTTTAGTCAGTACTTGTAGTACACTAGCACACTAAAGTCTACTACAAGTGGTGACTAAATACATTTTAAATAGAGAGAGAGTATGTTAAAAGTGCATTTTAGTTCATAGTCATGGTGTTAAGTACACAGCATGATCATTTTTAGTATATTAAGTACAAATCGAGCACTTTAAGTACATTATGGACTTGTTTTTCACCTGCATGGGAAAGAATGAAACTATTGTTCAAGGATTTTTGTTTTTGGAAGAAAAAAGAAGCAGTTTCTGTAAAGCTACTTTGAAACAATATGCATTGTAAAACGCACTAAATAAATATCGGTTAATCAGTAATCAAACATTGATGTTTGTCTATAATAACAGTAATGATATTTTGAATGCTTTCAGTCTCTGTACGATCTCTTGAAGGAACGTCGGAGCTCTTGTTCAGCTTCTGACTTTGACCTCAATTTGTTCAGCAGAGGAATTTATGAGTCTCTCCTGAGACGATCATATTTCAGCCGAAGACTTCTGTATGAAGCGTGTTCATGTGCGTGACTTTCACATCACATCTGTGTTTGTGTTCAGCTCCTCGGGTGCTCAAACACAACTCAAGAGCTCATTTGCAAAAACAGATGACTGTTTTTAACATGTTTCATGAATCGTGCAT
>CM050428.1:27847885-27870385 GCA_027564155.1 Gymnocypris eckloni scoliostomus
ACTAGAATCTAAAAATCATATTGCGATATCTGTAATGCTTTTTGAGATACAGGCCTGCAAACTTTAGAGAAAAGACTTGAAAAGTGCTGTTTCCCCATTTTTGATTGGTCACCAATGGCACATAATGCAATAAAGATTGCTAAAGTCAACAGATTTTACTAACATATCTACCAATCTCTGTGTAAAACCAATATTATGTTGCTGCCACCTTTCTGAAGTCATTTTTACCCTCCTGTAATTTGGCTCTGAATCTCAGGTGAAAATGGCCATTTTGACACCCCCCCCACCAAAACAATGGATTACTCCGTAAATATTCCTCCATGACATTTCATATTTTAGCTTTCATTGCTATACATGTTTATCTTCCTTCTGAAAAAATATTAGCAAAATCAAAAATTTAAGCCGGATACATTTCTAAAATATGGTTGATTTGACACGGAATGACTCAATGAATCAAATGCATGTAAGTTTGGGCTCAGACAAATCGACTTAATTCAATGGAAACAAGTGTATTTTTCTGAGCACATTGGCAGATATTTGATCATGTTTTAAGCAGAATCCCACTTAAATTTGATCCATTTCTGTTACACTGCAAAATATATGTTCTTGTTTTCTAGTGTAAATATCTACAAATTCTGAAATTAAAATGCATTTACCTGACAAGTAAAATGACTCAAGATTATGTCTTGTTTCATGAAAAAAATGTTTTTTTTTTTTTTTTAATGAAACAATGTTAGTTTTTGCTTCAAACAAATACAAATATCTGCTAATGGGGTAAGAAAAATAATCTTGTTTAGCTTTGAATTAAGAGTTTTTTCCTACCCCGTTAGCAGATATTTGTGATTGTTTTGAGCAAAAACGAATGAAATTTGGATAATATTTTCAAAAACATCTTGAATCGTTTTACTTGTCAATAAATGCATATTAATTCCAGAATTTGTAGATATATACTAGAAAACAAGACAAAAATACTAAGAAGAAAATATTTTTTTGCACTGCATCTTGATTCAGGAGTGTTTAGATGACACAAATATTGATGAAAAACATCATTTTATTTGGCACTCAACAGCCTCCATATCTGCTGGAATCATGCGTGTGCTTCTCTACCAAATTAATTACTCTGTGTACAACCGAACATAATCTGTTTACAGATGCATTTTGCACATAAGTCAAATATGTTTTTGTTATTAATCAGCTTCAACTATCTACTGGAACTGTTTCCCTAGATGTACAATATCACTCAACTCCATTCAGATATAAACACAACCAATGGTGGTTTCACATGAGAGCAGCTCTGATTTCATCTGAAGGATTCCCATCAAACAGACCAGACAGCAAACGTGTTTGATTATGAAGCATCAGATCCGTCCGAACGCTCCAGCAGTAAGTGATTGAGCAGATGAACACATGCAGGAGTGATTATACAGCGCAGGGGGCCACGACACACATGCACACACACACACACACACACACACACTCACACACACACACAGACAGACACACACACACACGCACACTCACACACACACACAGACACAGACACAGACACACACACACACAGAAAGACAGACACACACACACACACACACACACACACAGACACACACACACACACACACACACACTCACTCACTCACTCACTCACACACACACACACAGACAGACAGACACACATGCACACGCACACTCACACACACAGACACAGACACAGACACACACACACACACAGACAGACACTCACAGACACACACTCACACAGACACAGACACACACACACACACAGAAAGACAGACACACACACAGACACACACTCACACACACAGACACAGACACAGACACACACACACACAGACAGACACTCACAGACACACTCACACACAGACACAGACACAGACACACACACACACACAGACAGACAGACACACGCACACTCACACACACAGACACAGACACACACACACACAGAAAGACAGACACACACACACACACACTCACACACAGACACACACACACACACACACACACTCACTCACAGACAGACACACACACACACACGCACACGCACACTCACTCACACTCAGACACAGACACAGACACAGACACACACACACACACACACACACAGAAAGACAGACACACACACTCACAGACACACACACACAGACAGACAGACAGACACGCACACACACAGAGAGAGACACACACACGCACACACACACAGACAGACATGCACAGACACAGACATCACACACACACACACACACACACTCACACTCACACACACACACACAGACAGACAGACAACACACACACACACACACACAGACATGCATGCACACACAGACATGCATGCACACACAGAAACACACACAGACATGCATGCACACACACACACACACACACACACATGAATTACAGATGAAACATGTATAGTGTCTTGAGCTCAACTCGTTTGCACAATAACTGTGAGCTGTATGTTCTGGTGATGCAGGGGTCAGTGTGAGTGATCGTGTTTGTCGAGTAACGTTTACCAGGATAAATCCACTCATAGTTTCCAGCACTCGGATTATTGATATCTCCATGATTTATCATTAACGAGTAATGGCCTGATTACCGGCAGGAATATTTTATGTTCAGCCTCCGCAAACCGCTGGCGAGCGATCAACTGATACGAACGGTTTTATAACTGAGGCAGTGTCACGAGGACCTGATGGAAAACACATGTTCTCAGTTCGTCTCCTCGGAGAGATCGTCTGAAGCGCTCACGGAGAATGTGGGATGTGGAAATCTTGGCTTGAATGCAAACAGATTTGTGTTATTGTTGGGTTCGACTGGAGCTTGAGTATAACTTTTCATCTTAGCAAGTGTTTGTTTAACTGTCATGATGTTTCAGACTACATCACTGCAGTTATTGGGCTCGTTTGCGTTGAGGATCTTCATGAAACAGTACAAGTCTGTCATGTGAAACACAGATCTCCTGTCATCACACATTCAGGCCAAATCACATGACTGATGCATTAATGCGTATCAGATCAGAAGCAAAATAAAACAAGTAGTGCTTGCTGCAGAGCCAAATGGGAGGAGCTAGAGCTCTAGCTCCTCCTCCCTGAAACTCCAGCTCCCCCTCGCTGGATATAGTGGGCGGGGCTTGATACATAATTGGTCCAGATAAAATGCATGCATTTAGCAGATTTTCATTTGTGCATTTTATCAGTTCATGCATTCATACACATGTTGTGATTAATATAATGCACAATACTAAACATATAGAGTGAATTCTGGGTATTTCTCAGTCTGTTTGGCTGCATGGCTGAATGGTGTGTTTCTGACAGCAGCTGTGTTGTAAATTATGAATAAAGCTAACACTTATAAATTCAGCAGATGTTCAGGTTAACTTTTATTTGACAGTATAAAAGGAATAATGTCCCTTTCCCAGCTGAACTCAATACAGAAACCGAATTAAAGTACAGTGTTGATATTAATTCTATTAAAATAGCTTTTGGTAATTCAAATAAAGCTGAAAATACATATAAACAATAGAGACAAAATAAGTTTAAGCATTATTTAAAACTGAAATAAATATTAACTTTATTTTATTAAAGCTATGTAGAAACAAAAAGCGAAATCAATACAAAAAAACGTGGTAAAATTATTACAACTGTTCTGGAAAGTAAACTGAAATATTATATCTCAAAATATGAATTGAAAATATGACTTAATACCAGTTATGCACAGTAAAAAGTGCAGTAGTCAGTAGTCAGTTTATCAGTAGTCACCCTAAAGAGCTATTTCTACTCGATTTAACACATGAATGTTAGTTTTGTTGTTATAAAACAATGTTTTAGGTTGATTCAGTGATATTAAACAATATTTCTAACTTGAATAAAACCAGTAAATAATACTAAAATAAAATTATTTTCTGAAACAAACAAACTCAACTTTATTCATCAGTGCTTTCCAGGATAAATATACAGTCCAGCCAACATTTATTCAACATTTCTCACATTATATCAGTTTATTGGCTGAAGTTTAGAAAATTTATTTTTAATTATAAGCAGTTATAAGTTTATATCTCTCAATTCTGACTTTATTTTGTAATCCTGACTTTATCTTGTAATTCTGACTTTATCTTGTAATTCTGACTTTATCTTGTAATTCTGACTTTGTATCTCGCAATTCTGACTGTATCTCGCAATTCTGACTTTATCTTGTAATTCTGACTTTATCTTGTAATCCTGACTTTGTATCTCGCAATTCTGACTTTATCTTGTAATCCTGACTTTGTATCTCGCAATTCTGACTTTATCTTGTAATCCTGACTTTGTATCTCGCAATTCTAACTTTATCTTGTAATTCTGACTTTATCTTGTAATCCTGACTTTGTATCTCGCAATTCTGACTTTTATCTTGTAATTCTGAGTTTATCTGGGTGGGGTCGTGGCCTAATGGATAGAGCGTTACAAGTAACGTGAGTTACGTAATAATATTACTTTTTTCAAGTAACTAGTAAAGTAACGCATTACTTTTTAATTTACTAGAAAATATCTGAGTTATTTTTCTCCATTTATTGACTGAGAGCACCGTGTGAACATGATCTTACTGTAGATCTAATCTAGACTAAATATGAATGTGTATTAATTCATCCCACTCTCAAAAAACAGATTCAGTATTCATCAAAATGAATTAAAACAGTGAAATGTAAACTCAGAATATGACACAAACCTGCAATAATTAAATATGTTAAACAACACAAATATATCTAATCTCATTTTATTAACGATGTGTTTGCTGCTGACCTTTGATGATCAGTTCAATCATATTAATAATCAAAAATGACTTTAGATAAACTAACAATTGTGCTTCGTTGTTTAGTTGTTTTATTGCTGAAGAGTGTTGAACTTCTCCTGTGTTCTTCTGTACAGACGTGATTTACTCGTCCTTCAGTCTGAGGTTTATTCAGGACACTTTTTGGTGTGAAAGGCTTTTATATTTGCTATAAATATAACTTATTGTATTAAAAACAAACAATCAAGCCCTGCTCATATTTAAAATGTAACGCAAAAGTATTGTAATGCATTACTTTCCATAAAAAGTAACTAAGTAACGTAAATAGTTACTTTTTTAGGGAGTAACGCAATATTGTAATGCATTACTTTTAAAAGTAACTTTCCCCCACACTGATCCTGACTTTATATCTCACAATTCTGAGTTAATTTATTGTAATTCTGACTTTATATCTCGTACTTTCTGACTTTAATTCTGACTATCTTGTAATACTGAGTTTAAAATTCACAATTCTGACTTTATATTTGGTCATTTTGACTTTTTTTTTTATTGCAATTCTGAGTTATGAAGATATTTGTGACATTTTAAAAGCCACAATTTTTTTTTTTTTTATCCTGTGGCTTGCATACATCAGTGACTCATTTGGGAGTATTTTTATTTCTGTAATGAATCTGAGGATTGATGTTTCAGACGGAGGTCTGAATCCGTTCACATCCATCCGTTCTGGAGTCCAGTCCGGTCACCTGCGGTCAGAGACTCACAGTCAGGAGAACAGAATGTAAACAGAGTAAATTCACTGACCACAGACACAGACTTACTGTACTGATGACATGTCATCCTAACGAGAGCTGTAGAGTCTCACTGACCGCAAAAACACTCAAACACAGCCGCTTACACATCTGATAAACTCCTCGATTAATGCAGATCATCAGGGGAGAAAAGACTTCAGGTCACTGCTTCAGAATCAACAAGCTGAAAGAAAGAAAGAAAGAAAATCATCAGTATGAATCAATAAATACCCAAAGCTGCAGTTTGCTTTCCACTGAAACAGAACAACTTTATAGTAGTTCAGTCTGTGAGAAAGGTAAAGTAATTAGTGTTGTAAATAAATACCCCCACACACACACAGACAGAGACACACACACACACACACACACACACAGAGACAGAGACAGCCAGAGAGACAGAGACACACACACACAGAGAGACAGAGACACACACACACAGAGAGACAGAGACAGCCAGAGACACACACACACACACACACAGAGACAGCCAGACACACACACACACACACACACACACACACACACACACACACACACACACATGTTGGTTTTTATGGTTTACGGGGACTCTCCATAGGCGTAATGGTGTTTATACTGTACAAGCTGTATGTGCTATTGCCCTACACCTACCCTACACCTAAACTTAGCCCTCACAGGAGACGGTGCATTTCTACTTTCCCCCCAAAAAACTCACTCTGTATGATTTATAAGCGTTTTAAATTATGGGGACACTGAAAATGTCCTCATAAATCACCTTCTCCTTGTAATACCTATGTCATACCCATGTCATTATACAAATTTGTGTCCTCATAAACCACATAAACATGCAGACACACACAGAGAGACCGAGACAGCCAGAGACACACACACACACACACACACACACACACACACACACACACGTAAACTCCAGCCAAGCGTTTGTAAGTCTCCAGGTGGATTCCAGCTGAATGACTGAATGAATGGAAGAAATGTACAGCGATTGTGAAACACTTCAGCAGCACTAACGCATTTTTCCACATAAATCCCAACATTAACATGAGGAGGAGACACTTGTCCGAAGGGAGCAGAAGAAGCTGACACACACACACACACACAAAAGATATAAAACTTATGTATTAAAGATTAACTTTTTTTCTCATTTTCATTTAGTTTAAATTTTAATGTACAAAAATACAACTGATACAATTAAAAAAGGCAAAAACACATTAATTAAACTACTAAAATTAAACTGAAAATGGAATATATATATATATATATGTAGAGTTAATTTGCAAAAACACAGCTCAAATTCAAAAATCATGTTTTTTCATTGTGTATTCCAATTAATCTCAATCAAAAATACAGCTAACTAACACAAAAAACTATAAAAAACATGATAAAAAAAAAAAGTTATCTGTTTTTGCAAATAAAATATTTATGTGTGAGACGCTAGAGCACAAAACCAGTCATAAAGGTAAATTGTTTTAAATTGAGATTTATGCATCATCTGAAAACTGAATAAATCATATTTCCATTGATGTATGGTTTGTTATGATCGGACAATATTTGAAAATCTGGAATCTGAGGGTGCAAAAAAATCTAAACATTGAGAAAATCATCTTTAAAGTTGCTCAAATGAAGTTCTTAGCAATGCATATTACTGATCAAAAATTATGTTTTGATATATTTACGATAGGACATTTACTAAATATCTTCATGGAACATGGAACGTGATCTTAATATCTAATGATTTTTGGCATAAAAGAAAAATCTATAATTTTGACCCATTCTATAATTTTGCTATTGATACAAATATAGCTGTGCTGCTGATGACTGCGTCTGTGCTCCAGGGACACACACACACACACACACACGCACACACACACATATATATTATATAACTATAGTATCTGAATGGCAGTATAATAGCTCTGCTGTGAGCAGAATCATTGACACATGCTTCACATTAAGACGCTACTATTATGGGAAAGAATTTCTAAGAGTCTGAATTAAATACATTAATGTTTTTACTGCATTTTTTTATAGAATTTAATTGTACAAACTGGATACTTAAATGGACAATTATATATAAACAGTGGAAAGTCGCAGCGTTTCCAAACATGATTCATTACATTTCAACGAGTTTCTGTCACCGTGCATCAATTCTGTAGTAAAATCAACATCGTGATGAACACAGATCCTTTATTAGTTCAAATTGAAACATATTCCGCCGAACTCTACTGGGGTTAATTAGTCAAGTTTATTAACAGCAGGTTGATACATCAGCCAATTCCCTAATGTTGTTCCGGAACAGCTGTAACTGGGCTCCTGTCATTCCCAGCTGCTGATAAATCTGAGTTTGGCTGAGATTTCACTGCTTATGCAACGCATTGTTTTTCCCATCTTCCTCGTCTGAGTCACGTTCCTGTGCATATAAGGAGCTCAGATCCGTCAGGAAACACTCCTCAGTAAGAATTATGCCAAATTATGGTAACACTTTAATATAATTAATTTAATTATTGAAATTTAATTATTATTAAAATAATTATTATTCATGTAATGCATTATTATTAATAATAATATGATTAATTTTAATATTTAACAACACAATATTAAAATGCAATAGTTTTATGTGGTTATATATTAAGTAATAGACCTAGGCTAACATTAACAAATGTTAATAAATACTGTAATAATGCATTGCTCATTGGTATTTAACACCTTAATTAAGATTACTAATGGGAGGTTCATGTAAATTGTTGCCCAAATGGTTTGTGTTGTTACTTGTTTGTAAGCTGCTTTGGATAAAAGTGTTTTCTGAATGAATTAATGTGAATATTTATGTTTGACCATATTAAATTAGGTACACCAAAAAACCACCAAAACCTCACTCTAAATATGAAAAATAATAAAAATCCACTCATAAAACACCAAAACCTCACTCTAAATATGAAAAATAATAAAAATCCACTCATAAAACACCAAAACCTCACTCTAAATATGAAAAATAACCAAAATCAACCCATAAACCACCAAAACCTCACTCTAAATATGAAAAAACAACAAAAATCCACCCGTAAACCACCAAAACCTCACTCTAAATATGAAAAAACAACAAAATCCACCCATAAACCACTAAAACCTCACTCTAAATATGAAAACAACAAAATCCACCCATAAACCACCAAAACCTCACTCTAAATATGAAAAAACAACCAAAATCCACCCGTGAACCACTAAAACCTCACTCTAAATATGAAAATAACCAAAATCCACCCATAAACCACCAAAACCTCACTCTAAATATGAAAAAACAACAAAAATCCACCCATAAACCACTAAAACCTCACTCTAAATATGAAAAAACAACAAAAATCCACCCATAAACCACCAAAACCTCACTCTAAATATGAAAAAACAACCAAAATCCACCCGTGAACCACTAAAACCTCACTCTAAATATGAAAAATAACCAAAATCCACCCATAAACCACCAAAACCTCACTCTAAATATGAAAAAACAACAAAAATCCACCCATAAACCACTAAAACCTCACTCTAAATATGAAAAAACAACAAAAATCCACCCGTGAACCACTAAAACCTCACTCTAAATATGAAAAATAACCAAAATCCACCCGTGAACCACTAAAACCTCACTCTAAATATGAAAAATAACCAAAATCCACCCATAAACCACCAAAACCTCACTCTAAATATGAAAAAACAACAAAAATCCACCCATAAACCACTAAAACCTCACTCTAAATATGAAAAATAACCTAAATCCACCCGTAAACCACCAAAACCTCACTCTAAATATAAAAAACAACAAAAATCCACCCATAAACCACTAAAACCTCACTCTAAATATGAAAAATAACCGTAATCCACCCACAAACCACCAAAACCTCACTCTAAATATGAAAAAACAACCAAAATCCACCCGTGAACCACTAAAACCTCACTCTAAATATGAAAAATAACCAAAATCCACCCATAAACCACCAAAACCTCACTCTAAATATGAAAAATAACCAAAATCCACCCGTAAACCACTAAAACCTCACTCTAAATATAAAAAACAACAAAAATCCACCCATAAACCACTAAAACCTCACTCTAAATATGAAAAATAACCATAATCCACCCACAAACCACCAAAACCTCACTCTAAATATGAAAAAACAACCAAAATCCACCCGTGAACCACTAAAACCTCACTCTAAATATGAAAAATAACCAAAATCCACCCATAAACCACCAAAACCTCACTCTAAATATGAAAAATAACCTAAATCCACCCGTAAACCACCAAAACCTCACTCTAAATATAAAAAACAACAAAAATCCACCCATAAACCACTAAAACCTCACTCTAAATATGAAAAAACAACCAAAATCCACCCGTAAACCACCAAAACCTCACTCCAAATATGAAAATATAACCAAAATCAACCCATAAACCACCAAAACCTCACTCCAAATATGAAAATATAACCAAAATCAACCCATAAACCACCAAAACCTCACTCCAAATATGAAAATATAACCAAAATCAACCCATAAACCACCAAACCTCACTCCCAAATATGAAAATATAACCAAAATCAACCCATAAACCACCAAAACCTCACTCCAAATATGAAAATATAACCAAAATCAACCCATAAACCACCAAAACCTCACTCTAAATATGAAAAATAACAAAAATCCACCCATAAACCACTAAAACCTCACTCTAAATATGAAAATAACCTAAATCCAATTCAGAAACCACCAAAACCTCACTCTAAATATGAAAAAACAACCAAAATCCACCAGAACCACCAAAACCTCACTCTAAATATGAAAACAACCAAAATCCAATTCAGAAACCACCAAAACCTCACTCTAAATATGAAAAAACAACCAAAATCCACCCGTAAACCACCAAAACCTCACTCTAAATATGAAAAAACAACCAAAATCCACCCGTAAACCACCAAAACCTCACTCTAAATAACAAAAACCTAACCAAAACGGCATCAAATAAACACTCATAAACCCCCATAAACCTAAAAAAATACACAAAAACAACCCCAAAACTCACCATAGTACAAAACCTCCACCAAAAACAACTCCAAAAAACTAAAATAACTCCTAAACCACTATAAAAAAACACCAAAACAATCCCAAACCATTCATAATTCACCCAAAACCCACTTTAAAATTACAAAAACCCCTCATAAACTACCAAAAATCCCCACCAAAATAATGAATACATTAATTTAAAATACAAAAAACAAAAGTCCAACTAAAATCCACTCTTAATTCACTATTAAAGAGTAAACACACCCAAAACCCCTCATAAACCATACAAACCACCCAAAACTCACTATAACCACCGCCCCACCCCACCAAAACCACCAACAAAAAACCATTTCAACTCTGCAAATTATTATTATTATTTTGTTAAATCTCACAAATTGAAAAATGAAGTTGAAATTTTAAGTTATACATTGTGATGAGTTGAAGTAATGAAAACAAAAACATGTTGGCGTGATTTATTGATGATATAATTTTTAATATTGTCTAATAATGTCTTCCTTGAAGATGTGAATCGGAGTCCTGCTTTTAAACAACACTTTATGATTGTTTAGTTGTGAGATGATTCATTGAGAGAGACATATGGAGAATTCAGCGAAGGCCACACAAGCGGTTAGTTTGATAAGCACACACATCTGTCACCATGGAAACCGCACAACATCAGCACAACAACCGTCTCCAGTAAACCTCCAGACGTCTGGAGACACAAACACTGCCGTAATCTGACGCGAAGCTTCCTGCGCTTCCTTATATGGGCATCTGATGTGAACTCAAGGATACAAGAGATACATGCACTAATGAATCAGCACTGAACTCTCCACGTTCTTCTGTTCAGCCCGTCTAGTATATGAACTAATGTCAGTCTTGCTGTTTATGATTTTATAGAATTTATACGTTTTAAGAAAGAAATTGCAAGTCCAATCACTATCAGTCCAATTAAAAATACAAATAAATTTTATTTTTAAATTATAAAATAAAAAAATATTTTTAAATTATAAAAATTTTAAAAAAAATATTGAATAATTTTATATAAATATTAAATTATAAAATATAAAAAAAATCATTTTAAAATTAAAACAATTTAAAATGTATTTTTTATTTTTATAATAATTTTTTTTATAAAATTAAAAGTATTAAATTATGCAATATTTTTAAACAAATAAAAACAAAAAAATAAAGGGCGGAAAATACAAAAATATAATCAAATAAACTAAATATAAGGGAAAAATACTAAAATATAATAAAATATAAAAATATAAGTGAAATATAATCAAATATACAAAATACAAGAAGAAATGGGAAATATTGAAATTTAATCAAATATATATATATATATATGGTTTTATTTAAATTATATTGATATAAATAACTTATTTTAAATATATATATTTTTATTTTTCTCTGTGCTGTATGAGAATCCTTCACATTAGAGGTAAATAAACATCTAGATTTTAAAAGGATTTATTTAGGTTATAGAAACGTTACAAGGATGTTTTCTAAAATGTTGAAATCTCCAGATTTCTTATTGTAATTATAATGCTACGTAAAGTTTCCAAAACCGTTTCTTACAGTCTTCCGCAAGCTTTATTTTCACCAAAATTAAACATTATTTGTAATATTCTAACATCTCAAAACTATCCGGTTAATTACATCATTAGTTACGGATTAAAAACTGTTGTTAGAATGTTCATCAAGTGCAAATAACCTCATGATGTCATCGTTCTAAGAACGTTTCTTCTACGACTCAATGTATATCAAATATTAATACAGCACTAACACGTTTTGTCCGAACAGTGATGTAAGGTTAGTGAAGAATATTGCCTGTTAACCCAAAAATGAAATAAAATGCATAACATCTCAGTTGAGTTCTTGAGCGGTGGAGAAACAACAGAAAACACATGCTCAGATTACCATATAAACTGAGGAAAGAAGCGTCTGAATGGAAGCAGATGCAGTTTCATAACCGATGGAGCACTGTTTTCTTTCAGAGGATTGAGCTGTATATCAGCTCTGATGGACCAAACACGTGTGGCATTTCTCTCATAGCTCAGAGACTCAGAGCCGCGTCATGAAGAGACACTTTGTGTCTGAACTGAACTGCATTCACCTGCTTATTAGTGCACTAGGGTGAGAATCACTAGAACCTTCTGTGAGCATTAAAGCTGATTCCTCAGATGCACAGACGCACACTGAAGGACCCCAACCACATCTACGGACCACAGGAGCACCTAGCAACCAGAGGACACCGTAGCAACCGCACAACAAAGTCTCAGCTTAGGGTAAATGTGACTTTATATCTCATAAATCTAAGAAAAAAGCCAGGATTGAGAAAAAAGTCAGAATTGTGAGAAAAAAGTCAATATTGATAGGAGAAATTTCAAAATTGTGAAATATTAAGTCAGAATTGTGAGAAATTACAAATTATAAAGTCGGAATTGCAAAAAAAAAGAGGCAAAATTGCAAGAAAAAAGTCAATTGCGAGATGTTAGAATAGCAAATTATAGTCAGAATTGTGAGATATAAAGTAATATTTGCGAGAGAAAAAAGTCAGAATTGTGAGAAAAATGTCAGAATTATGAGATGTAAAGTCAGTATTGACAGAAGAAAAGTCACAATTGTGAAATATTAAGTCAAAATTGTGAGAAATATTTCAAAATTATAGTCAGAATTGCAACAAAAAAAGGCAGAATTGGAAGAAAAAAGCCAATTGCGAGATGTTAGAATAGCGAATTATAGTCAGAATTGTGAGATATAAAGTAATATTTGCAAATAATAAACTCAGAATTGCGAGAAAAAAGTCAGAATTGTGAGATGTAAAGTCAGTATTGACAGAAGAAAAGTCAAAATTGTAAAATATTACGTCAGAATTGTGTGGAAAAAAAGTCAGAATTGCAAATTATAAAGTCAGATTTCTAAGAAAAAAAGTCAGATAAGTATGTCTGCGTGGACCAGCGTGTGGAGTTTTGCCAGAACAGAACCATATCAGCAACACTAACTGTATGCAATATAACTGTAATAAATGATGAAAGTGGTCCTGACTGAAAAATCAATTGCGAGACAAAAGTAGAAATTGCTAAATATGTCAGAATTGCAAGAAAAAATTCAGAATTGTAAGATAAAAAGTATCAATCGCCTTTTTTATTTCATGGTGGAAAAAGGCTTCCATAGCTATCTGTTAATTGTATAATTGTATTCAAGCAATTATAATATTATCTCAATACTGATATAGCACTGGTTTGAATTACGAACTGAAATAAAATATTAAAAACCAAGGCAATATTTCTCATTTTAATTTGGTTTAACTTGATATACCAAAATAACATTTTTTTTTATAAAACCCTATTAAACTAAAATTACAACTATAACAATGCTGTTACTTGAAATAAAATAAACAGAAACTAAAAATATTAAAAAATATATATTTAAGATACAGCACAACCTGAATTCCGGGAATGTTGGGATGTCTTTAAAATGTTAATGAAATTAAAACTAAAAGAATTTCAAATCACATGAGTCAATATTTTATTTACAATAGAACATAGATAACAAATGTTTAAACTGAGAAATTTTACAATTTTATGCACAAACGGAGCTAATTTGACATTTGATGCCTGCTACAGGTCTCAAAATAGTTGGGACAGGGGCATGTTTACCATGCTGTAGCATCTCCTCTTCTTTTCAGAACAGTTTGAAGACGTCTGGTCATCGAGGTTATGAGTTTCTGGAGTTTGGTTCCGTTCGTGCCTGATATAGGTTTCCAGCTGCTGAAGAGTTCATGGTCGTCTTTGACGTATTTTTCGTTTAATGATGCGCCAAATGTCATCCACATGTGAAAGATCTGGACTACAGGCAAATTCAACACCCAGACTCTTTTACTACGAAGCCATGCTGTTGTAATAGCTGCAGTTTGTGGTTTTGCATTGTCCTGCTGAAATACACGTCCTCTGGAGGGGAGCATATGTCGCTCCAAAACCTTTATATACCTTTCAGCATTCATAGTGCCTTCCAAAACATGCAAGCTGCCCATACCGTATGCAATTATGCACCCTCATACCATCAGAGATGCTGGCTTTTATACTGAACGCTGATTACACGCTTCAAGGTCTCCCTCTTCTTTAGCCCGGAGAACACAGCGTTTTAAATGAGCCTTGGCCCACAGGACACAACGGCGCTTCTGGACCATGTTCACATATGGCTTCATTTTTGCGTGATAGAGCTTTAGTTGGCATCTGCAGATGGCACGGCGGATTGTGTTTACCGACAGTGGTTTCTGGAAGTATTCCTGGGCCCATTTAGTAATGTCAATGACAGAATCATGCTGACCTTTTAACAAAGGTCCTCGGCCTTGTCCCTCACACACAGATTTCTCTAGTTTCTCTGAAACTTTTGATGTTATGCACTGTAGATCAGTGGTTCTCAAAGTGTGGTACATGAGCTTCCTCTAGTGGTACGCAGAGGAATCTCAGAATTAAATATAAATCAGGTCGCGTGTCCACCGAAGCGATTTTTTTTAATTGTTTTAAATGGTAGCGTCTTTTTCATGCTGAGCACTCGGGCGTTTTTTTCTTGGCACCGAGAATTTAAGAATGTTAACGTTCATCACTGTCACTTTTTAGTCAGCTAACCAATCACAGTGGAGGAGGGGCGGGACTAATACTGTCACACCCTGCTTGTACTACGACTGAACAGCAACGGAGAAGTTAATATTGCTTGTCTCTGAGTATTTATGTCTTTACCAGATGGAATTGCCGGAGTACAATAATATTGTTATGAAAAATAATGCTTGGAGAAACATTTCATTCGCGATGCGTCTGCCATATTACTTCAGCGGATATACCATATCATAGCAACCGCAGCGTCTCGAATACGCTGCGCTCTCGAGCGCTCACACCTGGGTGTTTTCAGCTTTGGTGGACACGGGGCCTGATTGTTGTTACTTGCAGCTACATATACAGCCTGTGTTTCTTTTTTAAAAGTGAAATAAAAACTGTACTGTGCTTAAAGATTAAATGAAAATGTATTGTAGCTACTTAAAGTTAAATAAAAACTAAGTTACTGTATTAAATGTTAAGTATGATACATTTTCATTTAATCTTTAAGTACAGTACAGTTTTTATTTCACTTTTAGGTACAATATATTTTAATTTAATAATTACGTTTTTTATTTACGTGGAAGTAAGCACGGTGCAGTGTTCATGTTCAAACTGTGTATTTACTATATTTTAAGAGGCTGACAATAATAAATATCCTTATAAGGATTAAAACTGACTCGTTTTTTTATTTATTTATTACTGTGTATAGTGCTACTGAAAGTGACGTGACATACTCGGAATTTGTGCTCTGCATTTAACCCATCCAAAGTGCACACATACACACAGAGCAGTGGGCAGCCATTTATACTGCATTTTAATGTTGGTCATAATGGTGGTACTCGGAAAGCCAAATATTTTCTGAGGTGGTACTTGGTGTAAAAAGTTTGAGAACCACTGCTGTAGATGATGAGATTTGAAAAGCCTTTGTAAGTCAACATCGAGGAACATTGTATTGAAAGTATTCCACAATCTTTTTGCGCACTATTTCACAGATTGGAGAGCCTCTGCCTCTCTAAGACATCCCTTTTATAGCTAATCATGTTATAGACCTGATGTCAATTAACTTAATTAGCTGCTAGATATTCTCCCAGCTGAATCTTTTCAAAATGTCTTGCTTTTTCAGCCCTTTGTTGCCCCCGTGCCAACTTTTTTGAGACCTGTAGAAGGCATCAAATTTGAAATGAGGTCATTTAGTGGATAAAACTGTAAAATGTATCAGTTTAAACATGTTATGTTATCTATGTTCTATTGTGAATAAAATATTGGCTCAAATGATTTGAAAATCTTTTAGTTTTTTTCAAATTGAAAAAACGTCGCAACATTTCCAGAATTTGGGTTGTGGTTGCCAAGGCAAATTTATGTATTAAAATAATTAAAACTGAAATAAAAATGAATAAAACTACATTAGACTAAAATTAAAACTATATTAAATAATATTTAAAAAAAATATTATCAATTATATATAATAAAAAATTGTCACTTGAAATAAAATACATTTACATTTAGTCATTTAGCAGACGCTTTTATCCAAAGCGACTTACAATTGGGAGTACATAAAGCGATTAATCTTGAAGAGGCAAACAGACAGAGGAAGTTCCAATAACACTAAGTCTCAGGCATTGTTCAAATAAGTACAAACTAGCAAGGGAAGAAGAGAAAGATGAAGATTTTGAAAAGTGAAAGATTTTTTTTTTTTTTTTTTTTTTTTATGTAGTCAAGTAGAGTTGAAAGAGATGAGTTTTCAGTTGTTGCTTGAAAATTGACAGGGATCCAGCATTCCGGATGGGGATGGGAAGATCATTCCACCGGCCAGGAACGGTGAAAGAGAATGTTCTGGAGAGTGATTTTGAGCCTCTCTGTGATGGTACCACGAGGCGTCGCTCACTAGCAGATCTCAGACTTCTGGAGGGGATGTAGATTCGTAATAGTGAGTGGAAGTAGGTGGGTGCTGAGCCTGTGGTTGTTTTATATGCAAGCATCAGTGTCTTGAACTGGATGTGAGCTGCAACTGGTAGCCAGTGCAAGGAGACAAAGAGAGGTGTAACATGGGCTCTTTTGGGCTCGTTGAAGACCAGTCGTGCTGCTGCATTCTGAATCATTTGTAGAGGTTTGATTGTGTTTGATGGAAGTCCAGCTAGAAGAGCATTGCAGTAGTCCAGTCTAGAAATGACAAGGGCCTGGACAAGAAGTTGTGCAGCATGCTCTGTCAGAAAGGGCCTGATCTTTCTGATGTTGTGTAGTGCAAACCTGCAAGATCGAGCAGTCTTTGCAATGTGCTCTTTGAAGGTCAGCTGGTCATCGAAGATTACACCAAGATTTCTGACCGAAGCTGATGGGGTAATTGTTGATGAACCTAACTGAATCGTGAAATCATGCTGTGGAGTTGGAGTTGCAGGAAGACAAGAAGCTCAGTCTTTGCCAGGTTGAGCTGTAGATGGTGTTCTTTCATCCATGCCGAGATGTCCGCCAGGCAGCCTGAGATCCGTGCAGCTACCGTGGATCATCTGGACGAAATGAGAGATAGAGCTGTGTGTCATCAGCATAGAAATGGTAGGAGAAGCCATGTGCCTGTATGATGGGAGCCAGTGATGTAGTGTATGTGGAGAAGAGGAGGGGTCCAGAACCGATCCCTGGGGAACCCCAGTGACCAATTTATGTGCTTTGGATACCTCCTCCCCAGGCCACCCTGAAAGACTGACCAGTGAGATAAGATTCAAACCAGCGAAGTGGAATTCCAGTGATATCCAGTGATGAGAGGGTGGACAGGAGGATCTGATGATTGACAGTGTCAAAAGCGGCAGACAGATCCAGCAGAATGAGGTCTGATGATTTGGAATTGGCTTTTGCAATTCGCAGGGCTTCAGTGACCGAGAGTAGCGCAGTCTCAGTTGAATGGCCACTCCTGAAACCTGACTGTTTAGTGTCCAGTTTGTTGTTCTGTGAAAGAAACAATGAGACCTGGTTAAAGACAACTCGTTCGAGTGTTTTGGCAATGAATGGAAGGAGAGAGACAGGTCTGTAGTTTTCTAAAAGAGAAGTGTTTAATGTAGGTTTTTTGAGCAGTGGGGTTACCCGAGCCTGCTTGAATGCAGTGGGGAAGATGCCTGTGAGGAGAGATGTGTTGATAATGTGTGTGAGTGCTGGTAGGAGTGCGGGAGAGATTGCTTGGAGAAGGTGTGAGGGGATAGGGTCTAGAGGACATGTTGTAGGATGGCTGGAGAGGAGAAGTTTGGATACTTCCGCCTCAGTGAGGGGACAGAAGGAGAAGATGGGAGTTTGAGCAGTGGATCTAGTTGGTTTGGGGTCCTGTGTGAGTGAAGGTGAAAACTGACTACTGATTGTTTTAGTTTTGTTTGTAAAAAAAGTTGCAAAGTCATCAGCTGTGATAGACGTGGTGGGAGGTGGTGAAGGGGGACAGAGGAGAGAATTAAATGTTCTGAAGAGATTACTCATATCTGGAGCGCTGTTGATCTTGTTATGGAAATGTGACGATTTGGCAGTGTGGACTTCAGCGGAGAAAGATGAAAGAAACGATTGATACATACTCAGGTCCGACGGCTCGTTTGATTTTCGCCATTTTCTCTCTGCCGCTCGGAGTCTGGTCCGATGTTCACGAAGAACATCAGATAACCAGGGGTTAGAAGGGGCAGTCCGTGCTGGCCTGGAGGAGAGAGGACAAATGTCATCTAGACAAGTGGTTAAAGTAGAGTATAAAGTGTCAGTAGCAGTATTCACATCCAGAGATGAGAAATGGGTAGGTGAGGGAAGAGAGGAGGATACTACAGAGGAAAGATGTGAGGGAGAAAGGGAGCGTAGGTTTCGTCTAAAAATAACCGGTATTAAAATATTAAACATCTCAAGCTTTGCCAGCTAGTTCTTGTTTTCATTTAGTTTTGATGTACTAAAATGACAAACTAAAATAATTAATGAAATCTTTTAAAAATGTAAACTAATAAAAACTCAAATTAAAACCGATCAGTCAGTCAATCAATCAATCAATCGATCAGTCAATCAATTGATCAGTCGATGCTCTCTAGTCTCATGTTGTTCTGAGCTCTTTTAAAGGTCACGTTTGTTCCTCTCCAGCATCACTGATATGCCACAGAAATGGTGTTTTGGTAGAAATTCCTCTGAGAGAGTTTTTTCCAGGCAATGAGATGTAAACACACAGCACATGCTGCGGTCAGCTTCACGTTTATCTTTATTTCCAGCAGAACGTCTCCGACCCGTCACAAGCACACCATCCAGAGAAGAAGCTGCTGCTGCTGCTGCTGCTGCTGCGAGGAACACATGATGGAGAAAACAAGAACCGCAGCATCTGTTTCTGAGTGTAAAAGCATGATTCGGGATGATTTTGGCAGCATTCACTCGAAACCTGAAGTGCAGAGGTTCACATGTCTCATTTATAAAACTCTCCTTAGATTTCATCCTAAAAATGTACGTAGGCACAAAAGCCTGATCTTGATTTTCACTTTCATGATCAAAATGAATAAATATGTCAATGGGCTCTGAAAAATCAACTTAATTCAAAGGGAAACAAGTTTTCATCCCACATTGACAGATTCATTGTTCTTGTTTTAATTATAAACCACTATTTATTTTGTTCAGTTTCTCAGAAAACATTTGTTTATTGATTTAAGAGTGCTTGACGAATGCACTGAAAGACAAAAACACTGATGTAGAAATTAGTTTTTGCCATGCATGCAAGATTTAATTCATTTGACTTCATGAATTGAAGACTTTCTGCTCAGATGTTGTTGTGCCTTAACTTGTAGAAGAATGAATGAAGACCTTTTTTAAAAGGATCATCGGACGCCCATTTTACACAAGTTGATGTGATTCTTTAGGGTCTTAATGAAAAGTCTACAACATACTTTGGTAACAAATTCTCAATGATAGTGTAAAAATCACCTGTTTTACCCTGTCAAAACAGCTCTGTTTTTAGCACTCTGTTCTAGTTCATGTTGCTTTAAATGCTAATGAGCTCTGCTGACTCCGCCCCTCTCTTCCGTGGAGTGACGAGCAGACCATAGATATGTGTAGAACTCTATTCGACCGCTCCAGATACGTTGACGTGTCAGCAATCTCACATTCACCATAATAATCGATGAAAACTCAAAGATACACAAGCGTATAACTTGCTGTTGTAGATGCAGTCAATGCACTCAAAAATGGCGGATGGCTTACGTATCAGGGCCCATAGAAACAGTACATAATGAGGCATCTAGGTATATATATCTATGGAGCACACTAAACTTCAGCTGTGAAACTGGCTAACTAGCACATTATTCGGAAAAGCGATTTGCAAAGATTCATAAAAACCCTTATACTCACTTCTTCTGTAGATGAAGCTGGATTACGAATGGTTCGGGTGAACATAGATGCATTTATGTAGATCATTTACGTGCATCTGATCACCCCTTTAAGGTCTTTTTTTCAAATAAACCCTTGAAGAATTAGATCTACTGATTTTAAAGTGCCCGTATTATGCCTTTTCGGATATTACCTTTCATGCAGTGTGTCATGTGAACATAAACGTCCAGCAAAGTTGTGAAGCTGACAGCGCACGATAAATAAAGTTATAGTCTATCACAAAAAAATCGCAATCGCTTAAACGAGTTGTCAGGAATTTTAATCTTATTCTGTTACGTCATGAAGTAATACATTTGCATAATCTCCGCCCATGGCTGCCATTCGTGCTGTAGACCAATCATAAAGGACTGCGCCATCTGACCAATCACAGCAGTGAGAGGCGGGGTTTAGAGAGACAAGTCGTTTAAGAATCATTTACAAATTAGGTAAAATTAAAGCTATTTTTTGAGAAAACTAAACTGTTTTTGATCTTGTATGCATGTAAACCTGTTTTAGGACACTCATAAACAATATTAGCAACCTTAAAAATGCATAATAGGAGCACTTTAAAATAAACTTATATGCTGGATGTCCGTCACAGAACACTTTAAACATCAGCAGATCACACTGAAAGAGGTCAAACTCAAACAGACACCAGTCACTGTGACAGAATGAATTTATTAAAGCTCATTGTGAAGTTCAAAGCAGCAGCATGTGTTCGTATTCACTCTGTTCCAGACCCTAGTGCACTACATAGACAGCACACTTCTAAGATGACTCGAATCAGTCTGTGGCCAAGATAACACAAATAATAACAGCTCTATATATATATATATAAAGCACAAATAATAGGACTACGACTTTGATTAGAATTAGATGCGACTTTTTTTCTTTATTTTTACATTATAAATCAATTCTAAAAAAAATATGATTGTCTTGATTGATGGATGGATGATTTTTGTTGCAATGCATTCTGGTATAATGAAGGTTATATAGAGGCATAATTTCTGCATTGCACGTCACTATTTTTGCATTTTGTAAATGTATCATTTGAATCACTGTCTGAGATATTATCATAATTGTATATTTATGAGATTTTATTGTTACGTTTTAGTTTTGTGCTTTGGTAATTTTTTTAATATGGTTATTTAAAAACATATATTTATCTATTTAACCTAATTTAAAATCATCATGCGTCTTTTGCAACAGTTTTATTAAATGAGCCACTCACTTTTAAGTATAACAGCATTTAACAATAACACTTATGTATAATGCATTATAAAAATATACAATGTGCATTGTAATGCATTTGATCTTTAATGCATAACTGTAAATGCATTATAATATGTATATAAGTTTTTTGTTGTGTGTTTTAATGCATTATCTTTATAAATGTGTGACTGAATATCTAAGTATTATAATGCATTATAACTGTGGTTATAATTATTCATACAATGCATTATATGGTGCATAATTAATGCATTAAAATATGTTTATAATGCATTATATATAAAGGCTTTAAGTAAAGTTTTTAAACCTAAGGTTTATGTTTTTAATGTAAAATCGTGTTTTGTGACCGTCCCTTTGTTTCAGGCTTAAAATGCAGAGATCACTAGGTTTTGAAACAGAGTTCATAGTTTAAAAAAATCAAGTATATCATACAGTACTTTATCTCCTTATAAAAATATAATCATTTACAAGTACAATCATTTTAACCTGCATTCAGAGCAGAAGAAACCTGTTAGATGAACGAGAATATATATGACCCTGGAGCAGTCATAAGCAGCACAGCTATAAAACAATACAGTGTATGGCTCAAAATTATACATTTTTATTTTATGCCAAAAAATCATTAGATATTAAGAAGATATTCCTACCGTAAATATCAAAACTTAAGTAATATGCATTGCTAA
>CM050428.1:27875385-27880385 GCA_027564155.1 Gymnocypris eckloni scoliostomus
TTTGGCATTTCTTATATTATGTAGTTAAGGTTTGGTTGTTATATTTATTTCTTTGGTTTTCTTCATTATCCCTAGACTTATGCTTCATAGTCATTACTGACTGCTGTTGTTTTAGTTTAATTAAATAAAACAATTGGCATTGATATCTTTTGTGGCTTGATCCTCCTTTTACGTTGCAACCTGAAACGAGCAGGTCTTAACAATAACCCCAAAGTTGATTTCTGAGCATCACGGCAGCATCTGTTGTGTATTTGTACCTGTAGATCCGCTTGTAGCCACTCATACTGTCTAAAGAGCAGATCCAGGCCGTATTCCAGATAGAAATAGACTTCAGTGGAGAAGGAGATGATATGAGCGGGTCCGACGTTCCAGCTACACACAGTTATAAACATGCTTCAGGTTTCAAAAACACTCAATGTTTCTTCAAACAATCATCCAACAAGGCAGAGCTGGAATCATCATCCTCTGTGTTTGAAGCAGAAACTCAGTAGTCTTTCCAGCTTTCTCCCATGAGCACAGATATATCGCTCGCTCAATTATGACGTTCCAGCTCTGATGAGTTTTCCCAGAGAACCATAACAAACGTACTTAACCGACTATAATCTGTACCTTACGACCTTTCTCAAATAGCTTATCCAGACATTATAATTGAGCTCTGTGAAGAGCTACAGAATAAAAGAGGGAGCGTCTTTCTAGTTTTCTTTCATTATAGTGTAAGTGTAGATTTCGGAGTAAAACCCATGACCTTTAAAGATACACAGTCATTTTCTTTCCACCAGTCTGAAAGACATGGACGCTTGTCTCCAACACAGGACGAAAACAAAAAACAAAAGTGACTTTTTATCTAAAAACTCTAAAAATAATTCAGGATAGCAAGATATAAACTCAGATTTGTGAGATATAAAGTCTGAATTATAAGATATAGTCAGAATTGCGAGATATAAAGTCTTAATTGCAAGATATTAAGTCTGAATTATAAGATAAAGTCAGAATTGCAAGATATAAAGTCTGAATTATGAGATATAAAGTCTGAATTATAAGATAAAGTCAGAATTGCGAGATATAAAGTCAGAATTATAAGATAAAGTCAGAATTGCAAGATATAAAGTCTGAATTGCGAGATATAAAGTCAGAATTGTGAGATATAAAGTCAGAATTGCGAGATATAAAGTCTGAATTGTGGGATATAAAGTCTGAATTGTGAGATATAAAGTCAGAATTGCGAGATATAAAGTCAGAATTGCGAGATATAAAGTCTGAATTATAAGATAAAGTCAGAATTGCGAGATATAAAGTCAGAATTATAAGATAAAGTCAGAATTGCAAGATATAAAGTCTGAATTGCGAGATATAAAGTCAGAATTGTGAGATATAAAGTCAGAATTGTGAGATATAAAGTCAGAATTGTGAGATATAAAGTCAGAATTGCGAGATATAAAGTCTGAATTGTGGGATATAAAGTCTGAATTGTGAGATATAAAGTCAGAATTGTGAGATATAAAGTCAGAATTGTGAGATATAAAGTCTGAATTGCGAGATATAAAGTCTGAATTGTGAGATATAAAGTCTGAATTGTGAGATATAAAGTCTGAATTGCGAGATATAAAGTCTGAATTGTGAGATATAAAGTCAGAATTGCGAGATATAAAGTCAGAATTGCAAGATATAAAGTCTGAATTGCGAGATATAAAGTCTGAATTGTGAGATATAAAGTCAGAATTGCGAGATATAAAGTCAGAATTGCAAGATATAAAGTCAGAATTGCGAGATATAAAGTCTGAATTGCGAGATATAGTCAGAATTGCGAGATATAAAGTCAGAATTGCGAGATATAAAGTCTGAATTGCGAGATATAAAGTCTGAATTATAAGATAAAGTCAGAATTGTGAGATATAAAGTATGAATTATAAGATAAAGTCAGAATTGTGAGATATAAAGTCAGAATTGTGAGATATAAAGTCTGAATTGCGAGATATAAAGTCTGAATTGCGAGATATAAAGTCTGAATTGTGAGATATAAAGTCCGAATTGCGAGATATAAAGTCTGAATTGCGAGATATAAAGTCTGAATTGCGAGATATAAAGTCAGAATTGTGAGATATAAAGTCAGAATTGCGAGATATAAAGTCAGAATTGTGAGATATAAAGCCAGAATTGCGAGATATAAAGTCAGAATTGCGAGATATAAAGTCTGAATTGCGAGATATAAAGTCAGAATTGTGAGATATAAAGTCAGAATTGCGAGATATAAAGTCAGAATTGTGAGATATAAAGTCAGAATTGTGAGATATAAAGTCAGAATTGCGAGATATAAAGTCAGAATTGCGAGATATAAAGTCAGAATTGTGAGATATAAAGTCAGAATTGCGAGATATAAAGTCAGAATTGTGAGATATAAAGCCAGAATTGCGAGATATAAAGTCTGAATTGTGAGATATAAAGTCAGAATTGCGAGATATAAAGTCTGAATTGCGAGATATAAAGTCTGAATTGTGAGATATAAAGTCTGAATTGCGAGATATAAAGTCTGAATTGCGAGATATAAAGTCAGAATTGCGAGATATAAAGTCTGAATTAAATCCCGTTGTGGAAACAAGCGTCCACAGAGAGAAAAAGCAAAACAGCTCAAGATCTGAGACGCGTGTCTTGAGTTCTAGCGCTCGTACCTGTACCACAGATTCTCCGTGTGTCCCGGCATACTGAAACGACTCCTGTAGTGGGAGAAGTTACTGCAGACACAAACACAGACCGTGAATCAGACTGAACACTGTATGTGTGTTCCTGTGGCTCAGTGGTAGAGCATTGCGTTAGCAGCGCAAAGGTTGTGGGTTCGATTCCCAGGGAACACACATACTGACAATACAAATGTATAAGCTGAATGCACTGTAAGTCGCTTTGGATAAAAGCGTCTGCTAAATGCATAAATGTAAATGTGAACACAGAAAAACACTAAACGCTCTCGTGTTTCACAGATTCATTCAGCTCATAAACATGAGAAACGGCCGTGGGGTCATGGTCAGTGACCTCAGAGGGTGGGGTCAAAGGTCAAGAGGACGCGAGGGGATCAGGATCATTTTTTTTGAGTTTCCGTAGTGCTGAGATCTCACAGGGGTCATAAGGTCAAGGCTAGGACGTTTAAGCATAAGATACTTTAAAACACACAAAAATATAAATTACTGGCCTGACCAAAAACCCATTTCAATCCATAAACAATCATGTTTAAATTAAATGTTTCTGTTGATGCAGAGGTTTGTGCTTCCCTCCAGTGGTCAGCAGTCAAACTGCACTCATCATTTACATTTATGTATTTAGCAGACGCTTTTATCCAAAGCGACTTACAATTGCATTCAGGTTATACATTTTCATCAGTACATGTGTTCCCTGGGAATCGAACCCACAACCTTTTGCGCTGCTAACGCAATGCTCTACCACTGAGCCACAGGAACATATCATCAGCACTAAACTACTAACTAGTTCACGTGAGATACTAAGACGGACATGAAAGTGAATAATGCAGGATTATAAATACAGTGTAAAAAGTCTTGACTTATCTAAACATTCTTAAACCAAGATACATTTATGCAAATTGGCATTTATTATTTAATCAAAATTAAGTAAGCTTATTCTTAAAATGAGAAGAACTTTTGATTTGATTTATTTATGATTTAATGCCATATCAGAAGCAAAATCAACAATACTTAAATTTAAAAAAATAAGATTACAATGTCATTTCAATACACTGTTTACAATGTTTGCTTTATGAAAACAATCAACATACAGAAATATACATTTCATATTAAAAAGTAAAACAATCTTCCAATGTGACGTGAAAAAAATCTATTATTCCAAGAAAAACATAAAAAAATATCCTTAAATAAATTTTCTGAATAAAAGGTTGTATTATTTAAAAATGGACATTCTATTAGAATACTTGAGTCTCGAGTTACTCCTTAAATTCTCTTCATTGTGATTAATTTCTCTTTTATCTGCTGTTATTTTGCGTCTCCAGTAAATGTATCATGTTTTAAGAAAGTTTAGATATTTGTGCTCGATAACAAGACCGAAATACTGAATAATACAATTATTTCTTGCCTTGGATAAACCTCTACAGTGATGTCTAGTGAGATTCTGATTTAAGAAAATCTTAAAAAGCAGGCATATGCAAATATGAATATTTATGTTTTTTATGGTAGAAATAAATATGTAAGTTTCATAAATGTGGACTGTTTTTCAGCAATCATGAGTTATAAATGCAAAGGAATTCAATTAAATTCCATTCATGCCATTGAAATTAATACTGATCATTCTGAGATTATATGTTCTTATACATTTCATACAATGATGTTTTCCAATAAAATTTCTCACCAATTAAAAAAAAAATTAAAAAATTAGTTTTTTTTTTTTTTATAGTTCATATATAATTTCACAATTTCTAAGAATTTTGTAATTAATAATAAAGAGGTAAATGCAGTGAAAATATGGCAACATTAATTTTGTTTCTTATAACTGAGAAGTTGCTGATCAGACACAATATGGTTTAATTTGAAAAATAAGTTTTAGTTTTTTATCAAATAACAATTCTTCAAATCAGCGATTCTGAATGCATTATGACATAATAATGTCCCAAAGCAATCAAAACTCTAAACGAGACTTGTTTTGTCCATGCAAAATATAATAACTGTATTTTTCTTGTGTTTTGGTGTAAATGTGATTGGTTAAGTGTAACTGCACGCCTCTCATCAGCCTGTTTCTCCGGTTCTTTGGCTCAGCTGATGTTGTTTAGATGTCGGTGGCTCTTGAGCAAATCCAGACATACGATTAAAATGACTTACGTCAGTTTCCCAAAAATGTTCTGAATCTCTGCTGTGGACCAGATTCTTTTGCTCCAGATGTTTTATACTGGAAACCTCTGATTTCTGCACTCTATGACCTGGTTAGAATCTCCTGATGACTGACCCAGTTGAGATCAGGTTTAGGTTAACAGCAGGTTAAACACACTT
>CM050428.1:27885385-27890385 GCA_027564155.1 Gymnocypris eckloni scoliostomus
TTCCATAATTACAGAATCATTTGAGTTATTGATTTCTCAGAAACACGCTTTGCTTCAGTTGCAGTGTGTCATGTTTTGACGGAGGACTGTATTAATCCAGCTGTAATTAAACTGAGTCAGACGAGTTATGACTATAATACAATTATCATTAGATATATGTCACAGCAGGAAGCACACGCACACACACACACACACACACAGAGACACACAAACACACACACGCACAGACACACGCACACACACACACAGAGAGACACACACACACACACACACACACACACACACAGAGACAGACAGACAGACAGAGAGACACACAGTCACACACACACAGAGAGAGACACACACACACACACACACACACACAGACAGACAGACACACACACACACACACACACACACACACACACACAGACAGACACACACACACAGACAGACACACACACACACAGACAGACACACACACACAGACAGACACACACACACACACACACACACAGAGACAGACACACACACACACACACACACACACACACACACACAGACAGACAGACACACACACACACACAGACAGACAGACACACAGACAGACAGACAGAGACAGACACACACACACACAGACAGACACAGACAGAGACACACACACACACACACACACACAGACACACAGACAGAGACAGACAGACAGACAGACAGACAGACAGACAGACAGACAGACAGACAGACAGACGAGACAGACAGACAGACAGAGACACAGACAGACACACACACACACACACACACACACACAGAGACACAGACAGACAGACAGACACACACACACACACACACACAGACAGACAGACAGACAGACAGACACACAATCTAAATAAGACGGACACAGTATGAACAGTTTTATCAAGCATCGAGTAATGAACCTTTTCCCGAAAGCTTCCTTCGCCATCACTAACAGATACCCGCAGAAACACTAAAATAACTCGAGAAACAACCACGAAACTCCTTAATAAACACCAAAACAAACATCTCAGCTAAGTGTGTTAGTACTGCAACACATGTCAAACACACACGTCCAACGGATTAAAGTTAAACGATCAAAACCTCCACAACAAACACGAACCTGCCGCGCTTCTTCCTCACGCTTCTTCAGCGGTCACGTGATCTGTGTTTTCCTGAATCAGCTGAGCCGTGGGTCACGTGATCCTGCATCAGCTGAGCCGCGCGTCACGTGACGCTGCGGGGCACGTGGTGACGTCATTGGTTCGGCCCAGAGCCTTGCTTTCTGTTTGTAATTTTGTAATTATACATTTCGAAGCGTGTCGGATATTTCCCATTTGTATTGCTTTTTCTTTTTCTTTTTCTTTTGTTGTAGGGTGAAGTCTATGGGATTATTTTCCCCCGCTAAAAAAGTATTGCGGTCACGGATAAAAACAATAATAAACATGAAAGCAAAATGTAAAAAGGCAAATAAAAATATATTGCACAAAATTTAGTGCAGATTAATTCAGAATAGCAAACAATGGTCACGGACCGAAAGATAATAAGCGTAAATCTAAAATTTAATAACGCATTTAAAAAAATTATAAGCATAAATCAAAACATCATATTGCACAAAACTGAAATATGAATTCAAAATGATCCAACTTGCACAAAAATCATGTTTTCCTTTGGTTATGTTTCTCTGTTTTTGCGCTCTGATATTTTCTGCTCATATTATTGTTGCTGTCAGGAACTATTTTTTAGCAGAAGGACAGCATTTAAAGAACTTTTCAAAAAGCTTCAAAAAGTAACATTTCGATACATTTTGAGTTTTAATATTTTTTATTGTGTGGTTTTATAAAAGCAATAAGGTACTCGAGGCCTTGCTGTATCGTGAATAAATCACTTCTGAAGGGGTTGTACTCTCCTACATTATTGCTTACATTGCTTTTCTTTTGAAGAAAATATAGAAATTACTTTAATTTTAACTTTAATTTAAAGTTGGATGTGGAACGCCGTCCCCGAACCCCCCCCCCAAAAAAAATTAATTAAATTTGTTTTAATTTTTAATTATTGTATATGCTGAATATTTAACATTCAAAACCATAATGAAATATTACAAACATGACATTTATAATTTATGAAAGAAAAAAAGCTACAAGAATGTATACATTATAATAGTTTAGTTATTTAAGTGTATAGTTGTGGTTGCTTTCTGACCATTTACATGCGTGTATGTAAAACATAACTAATAATATTAGACGATTTAGCATAAAAATATTACTCTTATCCATATTTTTGTATAAATCAAAATAAAATATAACATCTCTTTCCCTTATATTAATTTGAGATCCACCCAACATAGAAAATAGACATTTAACATCAATCCAAAAACATACAAAGTAACATAATACATTAAATACATAAAAAATTAAAAATATGCAAAACAGTCTCAACATCCATTCCACAAAATTCAGAGATTAGCTTTGCATCTCTTGCGGATCTTGTGAGTTTGGATAAATTATATGTCTAATATTAAAAGTACATTTCACTAACTTCTGAAATACGTAGTTGACTGTAATGTCACGCCGCGCTCGGTGACGTCATCACGCAGCGCCTGTCACGTGCTGGTTTATTTTGATCTCCGAGTGACAAAGACGCGCTGTTTAGACCGAAAACCCGCACCCGAATCCGATGAAGATGCGCGTGCACGAGTGTGTCGCGGCCCTGCTGCTGCTGCTGCTCGCGCTGCACGCGTCTTCCTCTCTAGACATCAAACTACACGACGATGAGGAAGACGATGAAGACGCGATGTTTAAGACGCCCGAGGGAGACGCGAGGGTGCAGGTGTCGGGTCGAGCGCTGGTTCCGGGCGTCAGAGCTCAGGACTGGGTCGCATCTGCGCGGGTTCTGCTGGACGGAGACAAACACGTGGGCTTCATCAGGTGCGCGGGCACGTCAGGATAAACGCGCGTGCATGCGCTTGAGCAATGTTCTGGGATCGTCCGCTTCTGGTCCGATCATACGTTATAAGGTTCTGTTGGTTTGACAGTTTTTATGACATTCTTATCTGGATGATAACTTTCAGGAGGCATACTTTTGAAGAACGTTCTTATTTGTTTCCGCGACAAAAATAAAAAGTATAAAAAAATTAAACATAACCGACCACTCTCAGTACATTCACGCGATGTTCTGATTGGACTCCCAAAAAGATGACATAAATAAATAAACATTCTCAGTATGTTTGAATTATGTTCTTATTTGTTTCCCCCAAAAATGTAATAAATAACAAAAAAATATTCTAAGTATATTTGAATTGTGTTCTTATTTGTTTCCCAAAAAATTAAATTAATAAATAACCAAACATTCTCAGTATATATGAATTATGATCTTATTTAGTTCCCAAAAAATGTAATAAATAAATAAATAAACCAAATATTCTTAGTATGTTTGAATAATTTAGTTCTTCCCAAAAATTAATTATTAAATAAATAACCAAACATTCTCAGTATGTTTGAATTATGTTCTTATTTGTTTCCCAAAGAAATTAAATTAATAAATAAATAACCAAACATTCTCAGTATATTTTAATTATGTTCTTATTTGCCCCCAAAAAAAATAGCAAAACATGATTTTCTTCCTTAGTATCTTTTTCTCTTGTTTTCTAGTATAAATATCTTTAAATTCTGAAATTAAGATGCGTTTACTTGACAAGTGATATTACAAGATATTGTGTCTTTTTTTTGCTTCAAACAATCAAAAACATCTGCCAAGGGGGTAAGAAAAATCATCCTAGATTATTTTTCTTACCCCATTATTAGATATTTTTGATTGTTTATAGTTGTCATATCTTAAGTTGGATAGTTCTGTCATCTGACCCGGTCCTGCCTCTCTCCGCAGAGATGATGGAGGTTTCACAGTCAGCGGCGTTCCGTCCGGATCCTATGTTCTGGAAATCTCCTCTCCGACCTACAGATTCCAGCCGGTGCGGGTCGACATCACCAGCACAGGGAAGATGAGGTGTGTGGATGAGCACCACGACCCAGTCACTGCTGTAGAACACACTGAATCATACACGTCAGTTTCATTGAGTTCTCTGCTCGTGCAGGGCTCGTGTGGTCAACTACATCAAGACCTCCGAGGTGACCCGACTGCCGTACCCGCTTCAGATGAGGAGCGTCGGTCTGCATTCATACTTCATCCCGCGGGAAACCTGGGGCTGGTCCGATTTCCTCATGAACCCGATGGTGCGTCGCTGAGACACGTGACCCTGGAGCACAAAACCAGCTCATTAAATTACTTTCCATTGATGTGTGGTTTGTTATGATCGGACAATATTAGAAAATCTGAGGGTGCAAAAAAATCTAAATATTGAGAAAATCATCTTTAAAGTTGTTCAAATGAAGTTCTTAGCAATGCATATTAATAATCAATAATTAGGTTTACGGTAGGAAACTTCTTCAGAATCATGAGAGATCTACAACCTCATTAAAAGGTCTTAATTTATCTAGAATCATGCCGCTCTATTCTGCACTCAAACAGCTCTTAATCGAATCTTCACCGGCTTTTATCTTCACTCTCTCAGGTTCTCATGATGGTTCTTCCTCTCCTCGTAATCCTTCTTCTTCCTAAAGTCTTCAACTCCAGCGACCCCGAGATGAAACGGGTATGAACTCCTTCGCACAGCATGAACGCTTCGCTCTGATTGATCACATGATTGATTGATTGATTGATTGGCAGGAGATGGAGCAGTCCATGAACATGCTGAACTCCAATCAGGAGCTTCCAGACGTCTCAGAGCTCATGACCAAGTTCTTCTCATCACCTAAAAGTCACGAGAAGGCAGGAGGCGGAGCCAGAGGCCCTCGGGGTGGAGCTCTGGGTGCAAGGGGCGGGGCTTCCAGGCGGAGAATTAAAGATTAATGTGTCATATGCAGAATAAAACAGAAGCCACGAGTGTGAAAATGCTTTTATTTTAGGTGCATCTGCTGTGTTTAGTAAAGCTGAAGACTTCATCGGTCAGAACA
>CM050428.1:27892885-27905385 GCA_027564155.1 Gymnocypris eckloni scoliostomus
ATCTGACCCATCAGAGCAGAGGTCAAAGGTCAAGCGGGACTCAGGGTGTGTTCATACAATTAGTCCTCATAAATTAGATCAGGTTAATAAACACTAGAGATAACGCCTGCTAACAGATTAAAGACGGATGAAACATGATCGAGACAAACGTTTTCTTCAGAACAGTGTTATTCTAGAATTATTTTAATGTATGTGATATTTATAGTATTTTATAATTTAATATTTCGATTTTTAGCTTAAGTTTTAGTAATTTTATGCAAAGCAGCTTTACAGGAAATTACGTTTCTACAATAGATTTATATATTGCAGAAACTTAATATATTTAACTTATGGCAAAATTTGGTTAATTCAGTATACTGTCTGAGGGGTCGGCATCATCTCTTCTCAGGTGTTCGGTAATCTCGGATCATGTAAGGGTTGGATCCAGACTGAAGCTTGTGTAATTCCTAGTTACCAGAAACAGAGAAACAAATCAGTAGAATCACTCAATAGAGTCATGAATCAGTAGAGTCACTCAATAGAGTCATGAATCAGTAGAGTCACTCAGTAGAGTCATGAATCAGTAGAGTCACTCAATAGAGTCATGAATCAGTAGAGTCACTCAATAGAGTCATGAATCAGTAGAGTCATGAATCAATAGAGTCATGAATCAGTAGAGTCATGAATCAGTAGAGTCACTCAGTAGAGTCATGAATCAGTAGAATCACTCAATAGAGTCATGAATCAGTAGAGTCACTCAATAGAGTCATGAATCAGTAGAATCACTCAATAGAGTCATGAATCAGTAGAATCACTCAATAGAGTCATGAATCAGTAGAGTCACTCAATAGATTCATGAATCAGTAGAGTCACTCAATAGAGTCATGAATCAGTAGAGTCACTCAATAGAGTCATGAATCAGTAGAGTCACTCAATAGAGTCATGAATCAGTAGAGTCACTCAATAGAGTCATGAATCAGTAGAGTCACTCAATAGAGTCATGAATCAGTAGAATCACTCAATAGAACCATGAATCAGTAGAGTCATGAATCAGTGAGTCACTCAATAGAGTCATGAATCAGTAGAGTCACTCGGTAGAGTCATGAATCAGTAGAGTCACTCAATAGAGTCATGAATCAGTAGAGTTACTCAATAGAGTCATGAATCAGTAGAATCACTCAATAGAGTCATGAATCAGTAGAGTCACTCAGTAGAGTCATGAATCAGTAGAGTCACTCAATAGAGTCATGAATCAGTAGAGTCACTCAATAGAGTCATGAATCAGTAGTCACTCAAAAGAGTCATGAATCAGTAGAATCACTCAATAGAGTCATGAATCAGTAGAGTCACTCAATAGAGTCATGAATAAGTAGAGTTACTCAATAGTCATGAATCAGTAGAGTCACTCAGTAGAGTCATGAATCAGTAGAGTCACTCAATAGAGTCATGAATCAGTAGAGTCACTCAATAGAGTCATGAATCAGTAGAGTCACTCAATAGAGTCATGAATCAGTAGAGTCATGAATCAGTAGAGTCACTCAATAGAGTCATGAATCAGTAGAGTCACTCAGTAGAGTCATGAATCAGTAGAGTCACTCAATAGAGTCATGAATCAGTAGAATCACTCAATAGAGTCATGAATCAGTAGAGTCACTCAATAGAGTCATGAATCAGTAGAATCACTCAATAGAGTCATGAATCAGTAGAGTCACTCAATAGAGTCACGAATCAGTAGAGTCACTCAGTAGAGTCACTCAATAGAGTCATGAATCAGTAGAGTCACTCAATAGAGTCATGAATCTGTAGAGTCACTCAATAGATTCACGAATCAGTAGAGTCACTCAGTAGAGTCACTCAATAGAGTCATGAATCAGTAGAATCACTCAATAGAGTCATGAATCAGTAGAGTCACTCAATAGAGTCATGAATCAGTAGAATCACTCAATAGAGTCATGAATCAGTAGAGTCACTCAATAGAGTCATGAATCAGTAGAATCACTCAGTAGAGTCATGAATCAGTAGAGTCACTCAGTAGAGTCGTGAATCAGTAGAGTCACTCAATAGAGTCGTGAATCAGTAGAGTCACTCAATAGAGTCGTGAATCAGTGGAGTCATGAATCAGTAGAGTCACTCAATAGAGTCATGAATCAGTAGAGTCACCAATAGAGTCATGAATCAGTAGAGTCACCAATAGAGTAATCAAGTCATGAATCAGTAGAGTCACTCAATAGAGTCATGAATCAGTAGAATCACTCAATAGAGTCATGAATCAGTAGAGTCACCAATAGAGTCATGAATCAGTAGAGTCACCAATAGAGTCATGAATCAGTAGAGTCACTCAATAGAGTCATAAAATCATATTGCATCTGATCAGCATCTTCTAATTAATGAGTGAATGTGATTTTTTTCCGTGTTTTAACTGCACTTACCCCTTTTTATTAATTAAAAAATGAGAAATTCTTCGAAATTTTAAAATTTTACACATGAACCACACAAAACAAAACTATGATGCAAAATAAATATTTGTCAATATTTATGAGAAATCTTAATTGAATACATCATTGTATGAATTTTCAGTATTAACACCATTGGAACGAATGGAATTTGATTAAATTAATTTTAATTTATAACTTTATGATTGCTCAAATTCATGAAACTCCAACACCAAAACATCATCAATATTAGTCTGAAACATTTTAAAATACAATAAATACATTTTACCTATATGAGTAATATACTTCACTTTAAGATGAAAAAAGTGCTGCATTTTTCATGCTTCAGTGGTTCATTAAGACATTGATGTTCATCAACAAAATTCAGTCCAAAAATATGAGAGATATGGGGAAAAGACCAAATATATTTTACAGACGTGTTTTGACACTAATTTAACTCCATAGATAATTTTACGGAAGGTATTTTTGACACTTATGGTGCTCCATACAGTACATACCCAGATCAAAAGGACTCAAACACAAAGCGTTTTTTTATTGTTTATATCTCTTAAAATGCAATAATAAAAAATATGGGAAAAAAATATTTTTGGGGGTCTTAAAACATTTGCAAAGTTTCATTCCTTTTACTAAAAACATTTGTTTGAATTTTGAATGCATCCCTTCATGGGTCAAAACAAGCCAAATGCTTTACGATGATTAAGAATAAACATTCATTTTGATGTATTTTTTCAGAAAATAAGCTTCTAAAGTTAATATATCTTGCCTTAAGAATATTTAGATGTTTGTACTGTGAAACAAAACAGAAAGAACATATGTTTTGCAGTGTAGTGATGCATTATTAACCCATTATAACAAATTATAATCAATTATCTGAATCAAATATTTCCTTGTATTTATTGAATAAACATTAAATGTCCGTGAAGCTGATATAACGTCAAACACACGGGTTACAGGGAACGAAAGAGCAATAAAGCTGACGAAATAAACAGTTCTGGCATCTTTGATCACTTTCAGTGAATCGTGAGCACCTATATATATATATTTATTTATATGAAAAAAATCACACATCATTAAAACCAGAATCACTGCATGTCCAGAGTCTTCAGTAAAGCTCCTCTCTGTTCTTATAACGGCACAATAAGGCATCTTTAGCGGCAAACACAACATTAGCCCTTTAACACTGACACACACACGAGTAAAATTGTTCTGCACTCATGAAACATGTTCCTTCATCATATTCTTATGATTTTAACATGTGGATGTTTATTTCCATAAAGGATCGATGGAGTGAAAACATCACAGAATCCAGTGATGAACTTGCAGTGACTCAAACTATCTTATTATTAGCTATGACAGAGTTAAATTAATACTTTACATAAAAAATACTTGTGAAAAATTAAAAGAGGAATTCAGCGCTTGAATTTTTTTAAATAAAAAGTGGAAAAAAAGCACAAAAAAAGCAAATAAATCAGACAAATGACTCGTTCTGCATCATCTTTTGCTGATTAATAAACGAGCCATCTGGCTGCTGGTAATAATACAAAGCGAGTTAATAATCAGCAAATTCATCTGTTACGTCAATCATTCCCTCCTCAAATATAGCAAAGATTTGATTAAAGGTACTTGATGAAGCTTTTTGTCATTTTTGGACAGTTTTTCTTTTAGTTGTTTAATGTTTCTGAAAGAAGTCTTCACCAAGGAGGCATTAATTTGATAAAAATCTGTAAAAGATTGAAATATTAATCTAATGTAAAACAGTCGTTTTCGATGTTAATATCTGTTAAACTGTAATTTATTTCTGTGCTCAAAGCTGCATCATTACTCCAGAAATCATAATAATATGCTGCTCAAGAAACATTTATGATTATTATCAATGTTATATTTTGGTGGAAATTAATGCATTTTATTTTCAGGATTCACAGATTAATAGATGCTTAAAAATGCAGGTGCTTTAAAGGCTCTTCACAGCGATGCCACAGAAGAAGCATGTTTGTTTCCACAAAGAGTGATTCAGTTTAAAGAAGCATCTCTTTCTTACCTTTTCAGAGCCTTGTTTCGTCACAAAGAAGCTTTTGAGAAACCGAACGGTTCTGCAGATGTTAAAGGCTCGTTATGGCATCGTGAAGCAGCTGCTTTATCTTTAAGAGTGAAGAAAGTTCAGGAGAGGAACACAGGGCTTATAAACAGAAGAGTGATAATATTGGCTGGGGACTAATGAACTGATATGCTAAACGAGGACAGGAACTGACCAAATATGGGCACGAGAGGAGGGGAAACACAACACACAATAATATCAACATTGATAATGCAGTAATAATGCAGCTTTGATCACAGAAATAAATTACAGTTTAACACACATTCACATAGAAAACAGCTGTGTTACATTCTAATAATATATCAGTATTTTTGATCAAATAAATGCAGGCTCTGGGAGCAGAAGAGATGTCTTTGATATGCTTGGCCTCAGGTGAGCTTGTGTCCGGCCGCAGGGTTCGGTCCGCACCCGTACAGCTTCTCCTCGGGCCGCTTCTTCGTCCAGCGGCACAGCAGCAGCATGCGGAAGGTCTTCCGGAAGGTCTTGTTGCAGAGAGCGTAGCACATAGGGTTAACGGTGCTGTTAACGTAACACAGCCAGTACCCCAGATGCCAGAGCGCCAGCGGGATGCAGTCGGAGCAGAAGGTGGAGATCAGCACCATGATGTTGTAAGGCGTCCATGTGAGGATGAAGGCCAGGAGGATCGCGCTGAGAGTCTGCGCCGCCTTCTTCTCCTTGATCAGAACCATCCTCTTCCTCTTAGTGATCTGGCTCTTCAGCGTGCCTTCGACGGGTTTGGAGGAAGACGAGGAGGACGGCGGGTTCACAGACTCGGCCGATGAGAACGACGAAGGCTTCTCCGCTCCGTTAGCGCTCTTCACGTCTTTGAATTTGTAAGAGATGCACTTTTTGTTTCTGGTCTCGGTGAAGACGCATGGAGAAGCCGAGCGCTCTTCGTCTTCGGATGAAGCGTAGCTGAAGTTGGTCAGATGCTCCTCAGCCGTGGTGAAACACGAGCGAATCTTTTTATTCGTTGCGTCTGAATCGTTCACAGAGTTGACTCCTTGAAGCTCGGCCAGGTCTTTGGTGCGCCGCTCGGTTTCCTTATAAATCCGACAGTAGAGGATAGTCATGACGGATACGGGGATATAAAAGGCGGCTATCGCCGTGCCAAAGGTGATCACGGGTTCAGAGAAGAACTGAATCTGACACTGTCCTTCAGGAACCGTTCGCTTTCCCACAAAATACTGCCAGCAGAGGATCGGCGGAGCCCAGAGGACCAAAGACACGAGCCAAGCCAATCCAATCATGATTCCCGCTCGCTTCGGCGTTCGTTTTGCACGATACGTCAGCGGACGGGTGATGGAGAAGTATCGGTCGAAACTAATAACCAGTAGGTTCATAACAGATGCATTACTAGCCACATAATCCAAAGCCAGCCACAGATCGCAGGTCAGGCTTCCCAGAGCCCAGCGGCCCATGAGGATGTAAGAAGTGTAGAGGTTCATCGAGAAGACGCCGATGATGAGGTCAGCGCAGGCCAGGCTTAGCAGGTAGTAGTTGTTGACCGTCTTCAGCTGGCTGTTGACTTTGAAGGACAACATCACCAGAACGTTGCCCACGATGGTGATGAGGCTGACCACGGCGGAGACGGTTGCTATGGAGACCGCCTCCCAGAGGTTTGCGCTGATGGTGATGTTCTTCTCTCCATCCATCTCCTGAAGAAACACAGATCAGAGCCACGACTGAACGGGAGATGTCTAAAACAGGGTTATTATCGTTAACTAAAACTAATGCTGTCAAACGATTAATCGCGATTAATCGCGCCAAAATAATAATTTTTTGTTTACATGGTATCTATTAATCACGATTAATCACATCTAAAATCGTGATTAATCACATCTAAAATAAATGTTTTGTTTACATAATAGATGTGTGTGTGCTGTGTATATTTATTATGTATATATAGATTCACTCACTCACTCACATACAGGATATATTTTGGAAATATGTACATGTACATACATTTATATTTTATATAATTATATAATCTTAACATATTTTTCTTAAATATATACATGTATTTATATATATATATATATATATATATATATATACATAATAAATATACACAGCACACACACATCTATTATGTAAACAAAACATTTATTTTAGATGCGATTAATCGCGATTAATCGTTGACAGCACTAATTAAAACATTTAGGCTAATTTAAAAGAAGCTGATATAACTTGAAATATGAATATTAGATGAAAAACTTAAAGTTAATACAGTTAGTAAGGCAATATTTATAATTGTTGTTGGTTTTAATTGCTTAAAATGTCTAACTGAAAATAATAAATAAAACTAAATTAATAAGTACATTTTAGTGTTGTCAAATGATTAATCGCGATTAATCGCATACAAAATAAAAGTTTTTGTCTGCATAATACATGTGTATATTTATTATGTATATATAAATACACACACATACAGTCTATATTTCCATGTATATATTTATATTTAATATAAGTGACATATCTTCTAGTTAAATAATTAATGTATTGTTTTGTGTTATTAATTATCGATTACCTTCTAACAGTTGTTTTTCATCATGAATAGCTGGAGAACGCTTTTTATTGGGTTGATATAATTCTTTCATATTTCTGATAATATGCATAACAACATTCAGCACGCCAATTACGGTAACAATGCTAACAATTCAATATTAATTGTAGCAATAACTATTTTATTTTGCTCTTCTTGTTGTACTGACACAAGACAGCAAATCAAATTGGCAAATTAAAAAACATTAATTGCATAATTAATTCCTGACGCAATGCATACTGGGAGTCAGTAAGTAAATATGACACAATCTATGACTCAATATGACTTAAGTCAACTGAAATGACTTTTACAGTGTATCAATAGCTCTATTCTGTTTATAATTGTTTAACCCTTTGTAGTGCACTACATTGATCTAACTGATACTTGCTTATAGTGCATTTGTAAGTCGCTTTGGATAAAAGCACGACTAAACGTAGCCTAATGTAATTCCAGCAGGGACTAAACCAGGCCATCATAACCAGCTAAACTATCTGAACTACTGCAGATTACCCAGAAACCCTCAGTGAAGCCTGGACATGAGCTGATGGAGCAGAACACACTGATGGACGCTCATCAAGGTTCAAGGTTCAAGGTTTCTTTATTTGTCACATAATAAATTATACAGGGTATAATCAAAAGTGAAATGTAGGTCAAATCAGGTCCGCTCAGTGGACAGTGCAAAGAATAAAAAATTATATAAAAGTAACACCACACAAGAGCATATATATAGGTAAAAAAAAGAAATAAAAAGTAAAATGTGCAGTAGAATAAAGAAAAGTGCAAAACAGTAAGATGTGCAAACAAGTAGGATGTGCAAACACAGTATATGGGACTTAATAAATAGTACTATAAACAGGAGGGATGAGAGGGATGTGCAAACGGCATTTTTTTTTTATGTTTATTAAACAGAGTTTGTGTTTAGGAGCCTGATGGCCTGAGGGAAGAAGCTCCTCCTCAGTCTCTCTGTCTTTGCCATCATGCTCCTGAAGCGCTTGCCAGATGGCAGTAAATGGAAAAGATGGTTACCGGGGTGATTCGAGTCCTTGATGATTTTTACAGCTCTGCTTTTGCAGCGTTTGAGGTAGATGACCTCATCACGGACGCCTCCGGCTTTTTGTTTCCAGAGAAACACGGGAGTGATTTGTTTCATCAAACACTGAAGACAGAGCAAACAAACCCTGGCCTTCTGGATGTGTTTAAGCAGTGCGTCAGACGAATCAAATCCACAAGAATGAGCATCGCGAGCTTCTAGACGTCACACCAAAGACCACGTGATCATCTGACGTCACAGTCATAAGCAGCACAGGTATATTAGCCAACAATACATTGTATGAGTCAAAAATATCACTTAGGATATTAAGATCATGTTCCATGAAGTACATTTCCTACCATAAAAATATTTTTGATTATTAATATGCATTGCTAAGAACTTCATTTGAACACTTTAAAGATGATTTTCTCAATATTTAGATTTTTTTGCACCAGATTTTTACAAATATTGTCCAAACCATACATCAATGGAAATATTATTTATTCAGCTTTCAGCTGTTGCATAAATCTTAATTTTAAAAATGGGCTCTCATGACTGGTTTTGTGCTCCAGGGTCACGTATATAAGAAACAAACTCATGTTTACGAGAAGAAGAGCACATGATGGGTCTGGAAGAGCTTTCCGGGCAAAACCTGCATTATTGAGGAAACATTAGAGTAGATTATTAAAATGTTCTTCCCGTAGAAACTTTTTTTTTTAAGAAACACAAAATATGATATTATAAAGAATGTAAGACATTTTACGGAAGAATGCACAAATACAAACCTTTAAAAAATTAACCATGGATATTAAAATTAAAGTAGCTTTTTTTCTACACACACACACACACACACACACACACACACACACACACACACACACACACATACAACACACTAATACCCCGGATATATTATTTTGACATTATTATTATGTGTGGGTGATACTAGACGCGTTTAAGATAATTTCAGCAACAGTTTTAAATAATTGACATGGTCAGATTCAGACGGTAAATATCATAAATTATGCAGTGTCCATATTCGAGATAAACAGCTTGTTTGGAATGAAACCATCATATTTAAAAACATGATATTGATCATAAAATTAATATAGGATATCCTTCAATGCTTTCAGCTTGTTCATAATTATGCTTAACATAATTTTAATGATAGTATATTTTATTGAACCAAAAATTATTATTTTATTGTTCAAAATAGTGCAGAAAATATTTCAAACTTTGCTGAAGTAATTGTTTTGAACAAGTATTGACATTATTTTAGTATTTTTATCAATACTGTGTTTTTTACCCCTTTGCCACCTCATACAATTATTTTTAAGATTTTTATACAAATAACTTGTATGATTTATTTTCACACGCAATCTGTTGCTCCATTATGTTCAATACAAATGTATATATTTTTCTGCACATTATACACACAGTGACAGTGTCTGTTGTACAACAACACACAATAAAGCGCTATATAAACGCATCATTCATTCATTCATTTAGCCCTGTTGTAGCCTATAAGTGCAAATACATGATGTGACTCATTTAAGAGCTGCAGTGTAATGAATGCAACGACCTCTGATACTCTCAGTGTGTTTCCTGTCTCATGTCACATTCCAGCGTGTGTGTGTGTGTGTGTGTGTGTGTGTGTGTGTGTGTGTGAGAGAGAGTGTATGTGTGTGAGAGAGTTTGTGCATGTGTGTGTGTGTGTGTGTGTGTGTGTGTGTCTGTGTGTGAGAGAGTGTGTGTGTGTGTGTGTGTGTGAGAGAGAGAGAGAGAGTGTGTGTGTGTGTGTGTGTGTGTGTGTGTGTGTGTGAGAGTGTGTGTGTGTGTGTGTGTGTGTCTGTGTGTGTCTGTGTGTGTGTGTCTGTGTGTGTGTGTGTGTGTGTGTGTGTCTGTGTGTGTGTGTGTGTGTGTGTGTGTGTGTGTGTGTGTGTGTGTGTGTGTGTGTGTGTGTGTGTGTGTGTGTGTGTGTGTGTGTGTGTGTGTGTCTGTGTGTGTGTGTGTGTGTGTGTGTGTGTGTGTGTGTGTGTGTGTGTGTGTGTGTGTGTCTGTGTGTGTGTGTGTGTGTGTGTGTGTGTGTGTGTGTGTGTGTGTGTGTGTGTGTGTGTGTGTGTGTGTGTGTGTGTGTGTGTGTGTGTCTGTGTCTGTGTGTGTCTGTGTGTGTGTGTGTGTGTGTCTTGAGTCTCAGGTGAAGCTGCTGATGCTGACACACTGTAAAAAACTGCTGCTCTTCCTCGTCATTTACCAGAGCGAGCATCAAACCTTCCTCACTCAAAAATGAAAGCAGAATAACGGCCTGTTTTCTGAGTAACTGATCAAAATGAAGAGAGCTTCTGCTTTGAAGCCTCTGTTTCTAAGCCACACATCTTGAACTCTATTCACTTGAATGTTTCTGACCCCATTAGCAGATATTTGTTGATTGTTTTAAGCAAAAAAAATTACAATAATGATAATATTTTGATAGAACTAGACATATCTTGAGTCATTGTCAAGTAAGCGCATCTTAATTCCAGAATTTGTAGATATTATACAAGACAAAAATATTAATGAAGAAAATGATATTTTTGATGTCCTGTTTTGTAGCACAAACCTCTGAACCGTGTTAAATCTGAATGATTTTTGATGCACAATGACAGATTAAGTCTAGTTTTCTGATCGAAATGAAGTGCGTTTCTGCTTTTTCTGACCCTAAAGGCAAACATTATGAATGTCTCTCAAACGAATGGATCTTGATTTAAGAGACTTTGTAAAGCAGCAGTTTCTTCACTTTCACACGATCATTAATATTTCCATTAGAGCTTGATAAACATGTTCTCCTGCAGTGACCCTGTAGACCGGCCATTACTCAGATTATGCTCTATATTCATCATTCATAATTCATCAGCATGCTTTAAAGGACTCACACCATGCATTATGTATCATAGCTGTGTCCTGAGGTCTCGAGTTTGTCGAGGTTTAGGGACTAAACTGTTTATTTGTGATTCTTCAGAAGGAACGGCTCAAGCTTTCATATGTCTCGATACAACAGTTTCAATATGAAATATATATACACATTCTTTTCAAAATACACAAAAATGAACAACAAATATACATTATTTGCTGAAATGCGTATCACAATATATACATAACTACATTTTCTACCAATATATTTTTTGCCAATTTTTTTTAATTTTTTTTTGCAAAAATATTAATATATTATTTGAAGAAAAATGTACTTGTTGTTTCTAACATGTGTGAACATTGTTACACGTTTTAAAATGAATAAAAACTTCAAACATTTTGAAAAATATTTTGGTATATTAATATTTTTGATATATTTATAAATATTTTTTAAACTAGATATATTTTATTTCATCATATTTTTTGACCAGATTTTTTTTTTTTGAGTCATAAACATGAAACAAATATTGAAACATGAACCCAGTGTTGTTTTCAGAACCTTTGATGAAACATTGTTACATTGTTTCTTTGGAATTCTGAAACAAAAACCGACACATTTCAGAATTCAAAGGTGGTCATGTGTGGATTATTCCTGGATGTGAGCAATATTAAGTTCATGTATCACGACTCTAACGTCTCTCTCTTGTGAATATGGCTGACTGCAGCGTCTCAGGTCAGATCTCTGCAGGGCTCGTTAAAATCACGGCTGAGCGACTCTAATCTGTGTCCAGCTCGTGTGATTAGTCCTGAAGCTGCTCAATCGATCACAATCCTGTTCTGTGCATCCGGATTCATGTGTGAACCACAAACAGATCACACAAGCTCTCAGATCCCAGGGCAAGAGACAGCTTGGGGCAAGATGTTTGAGTTCTTTCATCTGATATTAATTCATCAATAACAATTTCAGTTAGCCAAACCCCCCCCACGTGACTGTAAAGTGCTTTGGGTGTACAGCAATACACAATAAAGCACTATATGAATGCATCATTCATTCATTCAAAACAGTGGTTTGATATTTTTTGTAAATTATTTATGGATTTAACACATTTTTACTATTCACATTTTGCTGAAACCTGTACTATATTGAACTGGAGATATTCAATATCTGAAATGATTTAAAAAACAATATTTCAATAAACAGCTGTGACAATTTACCCCGCATTCCTGTGTTTGTCATTAACATCAGGTTTGAATTTAATAAGAATTAACCAGAAACAATTACCAAAATAATTTGTATCTATAATTTTTATCTTTGTTTTATTATTTGCATTTTGTTAGGATCCACTAAACACCTTAATTATATTTAATAAATTAATAGATATTAAATATCTAAATAATATATTTCAATAAAGAAATGTAAAGATGAAATGAGAGTGACATTTTTAAGCCATTTATATTCAAATATTTTATATTTAGGTATTTAAGTCAATATACAGGTGTGACAACTTA
>CM050428.1:27910385-27960385 GCA_027564155.1 Gymnocypris eckloni scoliostomus
ATGGCCGTTTGTGATATTTTGAATGCAGTGCTTTGTTTTTGCATTTTGTGTGCAATTCTTGTATTTGTGTGTAACGTTTTGAGGCAAGAGGCAACGTTTTGAAAATGTGTGCAAGCAGTTGAAAAAACCTGTAATACAGCATCATCATCATCATCATCATCATCATCATCATCATAACGACAGCGTTCACACGTGTTTCTGTCTTGTGTCTGAGCAGTTAGTACAAAATCAAGACGTCTTGTTTTCTGAGAAACGGACCACAGTGAAGTGAGTTTGTGATTTCTCGTCGTTGTTCTTAAAGGAAGCGCGCGGCGAGGAAAGCTGTGTGGCCTTTGCAGCTCGTGCATTATTAACACGGAGCATGTTGAACAAATATAATCTAAATATAATCTTCATGAGCTGCTAAATGTCAAGACATTCATCCATTCACCGCTGCAGCGTTATACATGTGTTTCAATGTGAGGACGACATTATCAGCGCTCACAGAATCAATGTGTTTAGTCTTTATTCACTAATAATAGTAATGTAGTACATAATAATATCACATTACTATTCATATTATTAAAATAAAAGCATATTTTACTGTACATAACTAATATTATATAATGTCAAATTATATATTATTCTAACAGTAATTATTACTATTATTACACTTTAATAATAATAATAACACATATTTATGTGTATTTATATATAAATATTTTTACATTAAATTTAAATTGTTACATATATTTTATTATATAAATTATTTATTATTTTACTCTAATGATCATGATAATAATAATAATATTATTATTATTATATACAACTTTTTTTTTTACTATTAAATAAAATACACAAATCTGTAACAATAAAATAAAACCAGATCAATGAATTTGCTTTTTTTACATATATTAAAAAATATAAAATTACAAAAATAAAACTATTACCATATTTTTTAAGGTAATAGTTGTATTTTTGTAGTTTTATGGTTTAATATTAGTATATTAAAATAAAAAGCATTTATATAACTATTATTATTATATTACATTATCATAACTTTTCATTATACAACAACAACATTATTTTTAACAAAACAAAAACATGTTATATATTATTTTAAATAAGTATTATTTTATTGAATAATATTACTTTTTTATTATTATCCTATAGTAACAGCAACAAAATTGTTATTAATTAAAATTAATATATTACTATAAACATTTGTATTATTTATTATTATATACAAGTACTATTATTTGTTATAATATATCAACAGTAATACAATTTACCATTAAAATAACATTATACAATAAATAATAATAATTACAAAACTAACAAAACCCCAAACATTATCACAAACTGATAATACGATCTCAACCAAAATATGGACTAAATCTGAAAATGATGCCAGGCAGTTACTAAATACAGTATATGAAATAATTTCTGACAGTGAGGATCCTCTGCTCACCGCAGCGCTTTAGCCTGAAAACACACCTGACATATGAATGTTAAACAGGCCTCGTGGGTCCCGGCTCGTTACACACGCTCGTTAACACAGACATGTCTCACTGGAATTAAGGATTCATCTTCATCAAGATCTCAGACGCCTGAATCAATCCATCTCAAGCTGCTTAAACCCATATTTCTCCTGGACAAAAAATATTTTAAATATATACATATAAATACATTCCTGGATTGAAATAAATATGGAGTGCAAGATATATATGTCACGTTGTGCTGGGAGCAAGGAGTGAGGAGAAATGTCAATAATCCATTTATTGAACAACACACATGTAACATGGAACTCAAGGGTAGACAAACACCAAGTGACGATCAAGACCGGACACCAGAGACCCAAAACACAGGGCTTAAGTAGGGGAGACTAAATGAGGATAAACTAGATAATCAATACACACACACACCTGGAACTAATGAACTAAAACCTAAACGGGGACAGGAGCAGGAACTAACCAAATATGGGCATGAGAGGAAGGGAAACACAAGACACAGGAAGACAGGACTGACATTACTCCCTCCTCCCCAAAGGTGCGTCCCGCTCCGAGCAACCTCCAATGGGGGGGCGCTCTCGAGGCCTCAAGGGACCCGTTTGGGGACTCACGGCTGAGCAGGGAGCTCGGGCAGCCATGGCGGATCAGGGGACTATGTGGGCCATGGTGGGTAGCTTCCTCCCCCCAAAAATGTTCTTAGGGAGATCGAATTCCAGGGAGCGCTCAGGAAGAGAGGGTACTGGGGGCGCTCTGGAAGCACGGACACTTGGGGCGCTCTGGAACTGTGGACACTTGGGGGCGCTTTGAAAGCGCGGACACTTGGGGGGCGCTGAGCGCGGACACTTGGGGTGCTCTGGGCGTGGACAGGGCGTTCTGGAAGCCTCGGACACTTGGGCGCTTTGAAAGCACGGACACTTGGGGGTGCTCTGGAAGCATGGACACTTGGGGGCGCTTTTGGCCGGACACTTGGGGTGCTCGGAAGCATGGACACTTGGGGCGCTTTGAGCGGGACACTTGGGGGTGCTCTGGAAGCGTGGACACTTGGGGTGGCTGGAAGCCTGACACTTGGGGCGCTGGAAAGCACGGACACTTGGGGTGCTCTGGAAGCACGGACACTTGGGGCGCTTTGAAAGCACGGACACTTGGGGGTGCTCTGGAAGCATGGACACTTGGGGGCACTTTGAAAGCGCGGACACTTGGGGGTGCTCTGGAAGCATGGACACTTGGAGGCGCTCTGGAAGCACGGACACTTGGGGCGCTCTGGAAACGCGGACACTTGGGGCACTCTGGAAGCGCGGACTCTAGAGGAACGGCCCTGGAGAGGCGGGCAGTGGAGGGACTGGCCCTGAAGAGGCGGGCACTGGAGGGACGGACCCTGGAGAAGCAGGCACTGGAGGGACGGGCCCTGGAGAGGCGGGCAATGGAGGAACGGGCCCTGGAGAGGCGGGCAATGGAGGAACGAGCCCTGGAAATGCGGGCACTGGAGGAACTGACCCTGGCACTGGACTGGATGTTGCTCTGGAGGCACAGGCATGGCACTCTCATACCCTCATATGCCACCAGCAAGCCCAGGGGCACATGAGCGTCTGTCTGCAGGCTTGCGGTAGCTGGAGGGGCTTGCTGGCCACGAACTGCAGACTTGTGTTGGGGCAGACTTGCGGCTTGGGAGAGCCGTGGATGGCGGATTGGCTTTCCCCACAGATGACGGACTTGAGAAAGCATCCATGTCCCAGGGGTCCTGAACCTAGCAGCGGACTTACTGTCGAGACAGAAACTCAGGTCAGGGGAATGAATGCTGAACCGCCAGTCGGTGGATCAGATTTGGGAATGATTCGGCGGAAGAAGTGGACCTCTTTGTGTCGCAGGAGTCAACCCAATGCCCCCTTTGGTTCTCCCTCTCTCATCATACCTCTCTGGGGAAAGATGCGCGATCGCACTCCTGGTCGGCCATAAATCTGTATGCTTTCCCTCAGGTCCAGTTCATCACAGCAGTATTGTGCAGGGTGAAGACATACGGAGTCCACCTTCTCCTGGTAGCCCTGTTCTGGCCTTCCCAGACGTGGTTCTCAGAGTTTTTCTCCCTTCTGGAGGGTGATCCATGGGAGATTCCAGTCAGGAAAGACCTGCTGTGTCAGCTTCAGGGCAGAATTTGGAACCCACGCCCAGAGATCTGGAAGTTGTGGGTATGGCCGATCATAGGTCACCCTTAGCTTTTGATCTCTCAGATGGAGTCTGTGAGACCATTAATAGTGCCAGGGCCCTTTCCACTAGGAAGCTCTACTCCTCCAAATGGAAGGTTTTTGAATCCTGGTGCTTGGTTCATGCTGTAGACCCAGTTAGCTGCCCGGTTCGTTCAGTGCTAGAGTTCCTACAAGATAAGTTTTCAGCTGGAGTGGCCGCTACCATCCTGAGAGTCTACATTGCGGCTATCACTGCTCGAAAGAATCGGGTGATGTCCCACTGGGTAGACATCGTTTGGTGTCCTCCTTTATGCATGGGGTTAAGCGATTGAGGCCGGTTCATCCTCCTAGTTTCCTTTCTTGGGACCTTTCTGTTGTCCTGAAGGGGTTGCACGCCTCCTTTTGAACCTCTAAAGTCAGCTCCCGTGAGTATTCTGACACTAAAGGTTTACTCTTTTGTTGGCGTTGGCCTCGTTTAAGCGTGTGGGAGATCTGCAGGCTCTGTCTGTCAACGAGTCCTGCACTGAGTTTGCTCCTGGTCTGGTCAAGGCATGTTTAAGACCTAGGCCTGGTTATGTCCCCAAAGTCCTCTCTTCATCTTTTCGTTCACAGGTGGTAGTGCTGCAGGCTTTCTCTCCCTCCTCTTCGAGTGAGGGCGACAATCTTCATCTGCTTTACCCTGTCAGAGCCCTGAAGATGTATGTGGACCACTCCAGCCAGTGGCGTAAGTCCCTACAGCTGTTAGTGTGTTAGCCGCGTCTAAACACACAATATCCCACTGGGTTAGAGATGCTATTTTGTTGGCCTATGAGGTGCGCAGTCTGCCTTCACCTCTAGACATCAGAGCTCATTCCACCAGAGGGGTGGCCACCTCTCAAGCTTTGTTTAGAGGGGTTCCTCTGGAGGACATTTGTATGGCGGTAGGTTGGTCCTCTCCCCATACTTTTGTGAGGTTCTATAACCTTGATGTGAATACAGTTCTTGGTTCCCTTGTTCTTTCTGTTTGAGCTAGCTGTGTTTTTTTAGTGTTCTGGTCTGTATTGGGCCAGATCTGGCAGCGCGTTAGCTTGGCGTGTGTGGTATATCGTTCCAAAAGCATAAAGCTATGCAGCATTGAGTGAACCTATGACAGAGAACGTCTCGGATTACTTACGTAACCCTTGTTCTCTGAGTAGGGAATGAGATGCTGCGTCTGCAGCCAAGCTCCTCTTGCTGTCGACCTGCTTCTTCGACAGGAAAATCTGAGGGGTAAGACGGTGCGAGCGCGGGTCTATGTCAATCACGTATGACGTAGGGGCGGTATCTCATTCGTGTGGTTATGAATGAAACGTATTTGTCCGTGTTTCACTCTGTCTTGAATCGCGCTCGTGGAAAGCGCTCGAGAAACAGTGTCTCTTCCGCGGCTCAATATGCTTTCAATTCGTTGTTTTAGTCTCGATCAAGAGACTTTACGACATTCACGTTACATGATTTGACTGATTTTTATGTAGAAAGGGCAACAGCACCACATTACAATAAATTATTATTCATGTTTTCATAGCTGCTGGCCAAATTCTAAAACCAAACTGAATTTAAATCATCTTGGAGAGCAAGGGTGCTCCCTGGTGTTTGGGGGGCCCTACGCAGCTTGCGTATTCTGCATATAGGGAGGATCGGCTCTTCGAGTAAGAGTGTGTGAGCGTGAGTGTGTGAGAGTGTGTGTGTGTGTGAGAGAGAGAGAGTGTGTGAGAGAGTGTGTGAGAGCGAGAGAGTGTGTGTGTGTGTGTGTGTGTGTGTGTGTGAGAGAGTAAGAATAAGTGAGAGTGAGTGTGTACATGTGAGTGTGTGAGTGTGTGTGTGTGCATGTGAGAGTACGAGTGAGTGATTGTGTGCTACTGAAGTGAATGTGAATCCTAAACGCTCCTCTGATACGTCACATGTCCAGCACTGAACACCATCTGCTGCTCTCTCTCAGTCTCTCTCTCACACACACAGACACACACACGAGGTGTCGTCAGGAAGAAACACACAGACAGAAGTGACAGAGAAACTGCATGTCAGGAGTCACATGTGTGTGTTTCTGCAGAACACCATATGGAGCTCTTCCACACACACGTGCACACACACACACACACACACACACACACACGCCACAGGAAATGTCAAGCGCTCCCGTCCTGACGCTCTGTGTTTATCAGTGTGTGTGCCGGCGGTGCTGCTCTGTCTGTGTGGAGGATGATCATATGCTCCATCAGTGCAATAAAACACCACCGAGACCTTCAGCAGCTTCTCCTCTTCCTCAGCTAGTCCAGCACTGGATTCTCAGATCGCTGATGCTGAAGAGTTCACACACACACACACACACACACACACACACACACACACACACACACACACACACACACACACACACACACACACAGTCCCTCATCTGAACATCAGTTTCATCAGCTGATCTCAACCCATTAGAGTCAGATGAAGAACAGACGTGAACTTCTGAAGATCACACCATGATGAGCTGAAGGTGTCATGAACATTCACACATTTATATGAGTGTAGATGGGAATATGAGACATTTTGGGGCTTAAAAGACAATTAATATTCAGTCTTATTATGGATTTACCTGCACTGACTCGATCGGATGAGAACCAAACTTGAACTGAACTGAATAATGGCCATTTTCTTCTGTAGAGCTGCAGAAATGAAAAGGAAAGAAACAGTGTTAATGTTGAATGAGATGATGATTTTTGGGTGAATTATTCTTCAGTGAAGTAAAAGTGAAATCATAACTGGCTATTATTTACCTTTTTAATTTGTGTTCCTGGTGTAAAGAGTTATTCTGAAGAAGGACAGATGGGTGGAAGGTGGATTCATGAGACCTGCAGTGTTTTTCTGTAATAGAAACACAATAAAATTAATGATTGCACATAAAGAGCAATGAACACTGGATGAGACACACACAAACACAACCACTCACAAACGTGCACACTCACACACTCAAACATCACACACATCTCTCTCTCTCAAACACACACACAACAGAGCTGCAGAATAATGCAGATGAAATGAGGATATTAATCTGGATATTCAGGCTCATGTGTCCCGCTGCAGTAACACGATTGCACACATTCACAATTAAACCTCAATTAAAGCTGTAATCCTGATTAACTGATGCTTTGATTAGATGCTGATCAAACTTTTCTAGAGTTTCCTTCAGGCTGTAAGTGACATTTAAACCTTCATTAACCCACAGCAGATCCACAGGATCAACCATCGGATGGGACTGAGAGGACACACACGCACACATGCACACGCGCACACATGCACGCACACACACACACACACACACACACACACACACACACACACACACGCACACAGACACACGCACGCACACACACACACACACACACACAGACACATGCATGCACACAATCATAATCACACACACACACACACACACACACACACACACACGCACACACACACACACACACACACACACACACACACACAAAACACTTTATTTTCTATGCAAGCTTCTTATTTGTTCTTAGTAAAGATGGTGTTTGGTGTAAAAACAAGTATTCAATTAAACATATCATAAGCTGATTGAGGATGGAATTCAGAAATCAGAAACACAAACAACACTTCATACAATTTTATATTTTTAATGTTTTATTCAACTATGTGCCGAGATTTGATTTGTAAGATTTCTGATTTTGCTCACATTTATGTATATATATTTTTTACTAAATATTATTTTGTATTACATTACTTATTTTTATTTTATGTTTTTAACTTAATCATCTGCTGTTTTTAATGTGCTCTATTTAGTTTTTATTAGTGCAATTATTCATCTGCGCTGTAAGAAATACATAAAAATACATAAAAAATTTTTTTTAAAAAACTATGTGCAAAGGATTTTTAAAAATTTATTTTTTTGTGCAGTTTTTATTTATAATTTTTATCCATGCTATTTTATTTTATTTAAACATTTATATGTGCACTCTTTATTTTACCTGTGGTCCATTTTTTTTTTTAATTCATGCATTTTTTCATCTATACGGTAAGAAATAAATACATAAAAGTACTATTAGCTCATTACCAGGACATTATCCATTCATTTTACAGACATTAACGCTAATCCTAAAACGCAATGCAACTAAAAAAATCAATCAAAATCTAAAAATAAATTCCCTCAAATTAATACAGTATTGTGCCCTATTTTAACAGATTTTTTAATCTGTGCACTTTTTCACATCTGTGCTCTAATTTCTTTTTAGCTGTCGTTTTTTCCTGTTTCTGCCTGTTTGTATGTCCTGCAGCTTTAGTTTTCGCTCCTGCACAAGGTCAGCATTGAGAAGCACCAGCTTCTTCAGGACGTCTCTGGAGGGCCTGATGCGTCTCAACTTCATGACGTGATCAATAGCCTCCTCCACCATCATGTCATGACAGATCATCACATACGCCAGAAACAGAGTCGCCGAGTGCTCGACGCCCTGCTTGCAGCAAATCAGCACCTTACCTGAGGAAACAAAAACAGAAAGACGGTCAGAAAACTCGCTCCTAGACTGTAAAGCACTTGACAAAAGATGAGAATGCAGCATGTGTGTGTGTGTGTGTGTGTGTGTGTCTCAGCGTACTCGCTCGCTTATCCAGGGCCTTGTCAATGAATTTGGCAGCTGGCATGAAGTACTCGCTGATGTCAGAACAGCATCTGTCTGCTGTAGGCAAGCCGTAGTAATTGATGTGCAAGCCTCTGTAATATCTGGACCCTGTATTGACCGATCCGACTATGTCTTCATCATTAAATGTTCCTAAGTAGTACTTCAGGTCCTTTTTTTGGGCTGCAGCGTTGAGGATGTGAGTGATGCACATCTCCTTCAGCGCGTCTCGGTCGAATGCGATCTCTCTGCACAAGAACACAACGGCCTGGGTTAGTCTTTCATAAAGAGGGTTTACCATGTAGAACAAATGTGACCCTGGGCCACAAAACCAGTCATAAGGGCTGTTGATGTGTGGTTTGTTATGATAGGATAATATTTGAAAATCTGAGGGTGCAAAAAAATCAAAAATTGAGAAAATCATCTTTAAAGTTGTTCAAATGAAGTTCTTAGCAATGCATATTAATAAACAAAAATATTTTTTATGGTAGTAAATGAACAAAATGTCTTCATGGAACATGATCTTAATATTCTAATGATTTTTGGCATACAATTAAAATGTATAATTTTGAATGTATTGTTGTCTATTGCAACAAATATACCTGTGCTGCTTATGACTGGTTTTGAGCTCCAGGGACACGTATGACAGAATGAGAGAGATACAGTTGTGTTGCAGACTTACTCATCTCCGATGAAGACCCTGGGCCAGACGTTAGTCACATGTCTTTGTTTGAGCGGTGTGCATTCCTTCAAACGATCCTCCAGTTGGAGCACGTTTAGAGGGACGTAGTTTTCTAATCTTGAAAGCTCAGATTCCACTTTAGGTTCCAGCTCAGGAATCCTTGGAGCAGCCAGATACCATTCAGGTTGTAGCTTTGGAAAACTTGGACCCGGGACATACAACTCCACTGAATCGACCAGATCTTCTTCAGGTTCCGGCTCAGGGAAGCTTGAACCCGGCGTACAATTCCACCGAATCAACCACATCCCATTCACGTTCAGGAGGATCATCCAGATCCTGCTCAAGGTCCGGCTCAGGAACGCTTGGACCCGGGCCATACAGCTCCACCGAATCAACCACATGCCATTCAGGTTCTGGCTCAGGAACGCTTGAACCCGGAGAGCACCGCTCCAATGCATTACCCAGATCCCATTTAGGTTCTATAAGTTCTGGTTTAGGACCGCTCAGGTCCATCTCAGGCCTTGCTGCGATGCTGATTTTCTTTATGTTCCTCACTGCAACATATTCTGCTTTCTTGGTCACGATGAAGCCATGAACTTTCTTAACCTTCATCGCTTTGCTACTTTCTGATAAAAGAAGATAAACGAACAATGCGGCATTAGAACCATCTCTAGCCAGATTAAGCATGAGTAATTAGTCCAAATTTTAAGATGACATTTGTATTTGCATCTCCTCACCTTTTGGGCTGACGTACGATTCCTTTGGGTCAACCACATCCAGTTTAGGTTCAGGAGGAGCGAACAGATACATTTCTGGGGGAGCAACCAGATCCGTTTCAGGTTCTGGCTCAGGAGCTCTTGGTTTTGGGACACGTGATTCCTTTGGATCAACCACATCCAGTTTAGGTTCAGGAGGAGCAACCAGATCCGTTTCAGGAATACAAAATTGTTCGGTATCGACCAGATCCGTTTCAGGTTCTGGCTCGGGAGCTCTTGGATCTGGGACACGAGATTCCTTTGGATCCAGAAGATCCACTTCAGGTCGCCCAACTGACTTTGGCGTTTTTCTCTGAGGAAATGCACGAATTCTTTGGGAGAATGCCTTCATTTTCTTGAACATTCGCCTAGCAGTGCTTCCTGGAAAAAGAGGAAAACAAACTACATAAGTAAAGTTTGATGACAAACTTGACCCAAGTCTAGTCTGAAAGCTTGAAGTTTAGAGGTTTTACTTGGAGAATTCTGAGAAAGTCAGAAAGATACATGAAACCCCAATAGACCTCACATGACTGCTAAGAAACCCCATCAAACACCAATTAGACCTTTAAAAAACACGTAGAGTCCTCTGCTAGTTGTCTCTAGCATGTTTCCAACAGGTTTTAGAAGATAGATGGATGGATGGATGGATGGATAGATTGATGGATAGATAGACAGACAGATTCTAAACAAGACATTACTGTCAAAAGTTTGGAACTGGAAGCCTATCAGAGTTTGTGCTTGTTTAGAAGCGACTGAAAGTCTGATCAGTTAGAAAAGACAGCACAGCAACATTCAGATCATTCTGAAGAACTGTGCCAGGTTTGGTGGATAAACTCTAAACGAGTCATTATGGGCCAAAAGTTTTCACCCCCTTAATGGAAATCTGAGTTTGCGTTTGTTTAGAAGTCGATTACAGCAATTGTGTATGTCGGATCAGTTAGAAAAGATACAGCAACAAACTTCAGACCAGCTTGAAGGTTCATGCCAAATTTGGTGGTTGTAGCTTGAAAGCTCAAGGAGGTGTTACTAGGAAAAGCCAACTTAATAAAACACTATTCTCAAATAAACATGAATAAGACATATCTTCACCTATTAGGCGGTTCTTCTCCACGTGCACTAAAGCTCCTAGCTTGCTCAGATCTTCAGCGTAGATCACCAGCGTAGGGTTCTTCAGCTTTGAGATGCCATCGCTTCCGTTCATCTCCAACAGCAAATCATTCACGTCCCAGACCGAGACACCATCATCCTCATTAACCTCCAGCTGCAGGCGCATCTCTCCTGGACTACAGTAACTGACGGAGACCTGATCGTTCGTTACGACCTGCAGCTTCACATCTATGTCGTGACATGTGCCTATAAGGTCGTAGATGGCGTCGGCGATCTCAAACTCCAGCTGCACATCTTTATCATATAATGCGAAGCAACCGTAAGTGGAGTATAAGACGCCGTTGATGTAAACCTCCAGAAGCACCTCTGTAGACATGGTGTCTGGTCTTCTCATACTGACAAATCAATCATTTGTATTTGATAACGTCAGTTTAAACTGTGTCTGATACACTCTGTGTGTACAGATGGAATATATCACTCAGACTCTGCTGCGAATATCACTCAACTTCAGAGATTCTACGAGGCCTTTTTAATAGAATGCGTCTGTGACATCATTATGACATCATCACGCAGACGCCGGCGTTCCACAGTTGCCATGGAAACGGAATGTTTACAAACTGTTTACAAACAGCAGGAACTGTTTTCTCCGATTCGCTCATTATGTCAGAAAATACATAAACGTGTTTTTTTTAAAGCGGTTTTCAATTATAATCCCGATCGCGTTTATGTCAGCGTTTGTTGCGATCCGTCTTCCGCGATTTAGCAGGTTTGTGAATGCATTTTTGCCATCTGAATGCGAGGATTCACGAACAAATGACTCATTCGTGATTCATTTTTTACTCTGTTGCTGGTTTGAATCAGGCGAACGAATCGAATCCTTCACTGAAAGAACTCGTTAGATCAGTTACTATACGACAGCGATGATGTTTAAGACTCGAGAAACTTCACTTATGGTGATTTATGACTACATTGGGACTGGTTTGAGTCTCTGTCAAACCCGATGAAAGAAGAAACTACTCGAATCGCCAAGAAATGCATGGTTTTCCTCTAAATCAGTGGTTCTCAAACTCCCCCGTTCACTTGTTCACTTAATATGATCTTTTTTGTTGAACTGTTATTAAAATCAGTGTCTCATTTGCATTCGTTTATATATTCAGGGAAAATTGCATTCTTGCTCGTATATTGAACATGAAACAATAACACACACGTTTCTGTATCAACGAGGGTTTATTAAATCCATCTCAGTCCCTCAATACTTGTTCTTCATGCTATTAAGTGCTGCAAATCTACTTTAAAGATACAATGAACAACAGCGTGATTAGCTGAAGCAGTATATTTAGCAGGTATCCCGTTATACGCTTGCTGCTTGTGTGGATGCAGTCAGTCCTGACCGCTAAAGAGGAGGTCATTCGATGTTATTTGACTGTTTACGGCACGCTCCTTGTCCTGTTTTATACTAGAAGCGGTATTTTGCTTGTAAGAAACAAATGCTCGGTTTTAATGTTACTTTAAGTTGGGGTAGAATTAAATGACTGCATTTTGTTTGCATACCCCCTCCGTGCACCTCACATCCCCCAGGGTACTGTACCTCCGTGCACCTTACATACCCCAGGGTACTGTACCCCTCCGTGCACCTCATACCCCCAGGGGTACTGTACCCCTCCGTGCACCTCACATACCCCCCCAGGGGTACTGTACCCCCTCCGTGCACCTCACATACCCCCCAGGGTACTGTACCTCCCACCTCACATACCCCCAGGGTACTGTACCCCTCTGTGCACCTCACATACCCCCAGGGTACTGTACCCCCTCCGTGCACCTCACATACCCCCCAGGGGTACTGTACCCCTCTGTGCACCTCACATACCCCCCAGGGTACTGTACCCCCTCTGTGCACCTCAGCTAAATTAATTAATTCTTTATTTTATTTTACTTATATTATTTGTAATTTAATTGATAAAAAAATGACCATGAAAAAATTACGTTTTAGGACAACTACATGAAAAATTTGAAACTAAAATAATAATAATAATAATAATAAATAGAAATGTTGCCTTGGCAGTTAATAGAAATATGGTTAAATACTGAAACACTGAAATTTAAAGGAAATAAAAGCTAAATTAAATTAACTATTATTAATAGTTTTTTTTTTACTGTATTACATTTCACTAGTAACTATAATTAAGTTATTATAATTGTATTAATTATTGATGAATAACAAAAGCACATGAAACTTCTTAAACCACAACAACACTAGAATAACCATAAAAGCATCACTAGTTTAGCTGAGCTCGATAAACTCAGTGTTCAGCTCGGATCATATGCATATGAACTGTATTTAATATCATCGGAGTCATATTTTCTGTGTGTGGTTTTCATGATTCATCTGTCAAACGAGAGCAGAATACTGTGTTTGATGATATTCACGTGTGTTTTGTGACCTTGTGTAAGGACTGGAGCGCGTCTGGAGTGAAGCATGTTGTTTACGGGGCCGTCGGGCCCCACAGCACAGGAACCTAATTACAGCTGACGGTGCGGTGCGGTCCGGTCCGGTGTCTGCTGCAGGCCACAGCGCCGTGTTTCCTTCAGACGTCTCCTCTCAGCAGCAGCTGACGCTCCAATTAAGCCCAATGTGACTTCTGTGATTAGCAAACTAGTCAATTAGGCCTGGTGTGATGAGAGCCCTTTAAGAGACCTCTGGAGACACTAGAGCCGTCTGTCTGCGTATCTGAGATCCATCGGGTTATTAATAACACAGCTAGATACACACATATTAGGTGCACCTGAAAACAGGCAAATGTATTTAAGATTTAATGACTCATTTTTCTTCTGGGAAAACAGTCCTTTCTTGATGCTCCCTAAATTGAACTGAAAAAATGATTTCAGGGCCACAATGAATGCATTAATAAATATGATTTATTCATTTAAAAACTACTATTCATTATTTTATTATATTATATCGTCTGTCTGAAATGAATTAAATCATACACATTGAATATATGGTTGAATAAAAGTCAAAAAATAATGAAATCATAAACATCTCAAATTAAAATAAATACTGTTAAATAAACAAATCTAAGTAAAAATAGTAAAAATTTATTAAATCATAAAAATGTACAAGTAAAATAGTTTCTTAAAAAATAAATTAAATAAAACATAAAAGTGAATAAAATCAAAGTGAAATTAAAATGCATTTTTTATTAAAGAAATCTAAACAAAACACTTGCTCCAATTTAAATAAAAAAATAAAATAAAAGTTTATTTAAAAAACAATCAAATACAACACCCACAAAATATTTTTTTTATAAAATACAAAATAAATAATTTTTTTTTTTAATAAAACCATCAAAATAAAACAATGCAATTATACAAATAAACATGCAAAATTAAAATAATTGCTTAAAAACAATAATATAAAACAATTATTAAAAAGGTATTAAATCATAAATGTAAAATTAATATATGTAAATATTTTTTTTAAATAAAATCAAACAATATGTACACTTGCTAAAAAGAATGAAATGATAATCGACTGCTTTCTGTTGAGCACATCTGTGTGTCTCTGTCTGTCCTCAAGCGTCTCAGTGTCGATGATGATCCGGATGTCTTTCTGCAGTCACACTAAAGGTCATACAAACCAGAAGTGCACGCATTAAATAATGTGTGTGTGTGGTGTGTGTGTGTGTGTGTGTGTGTGTGTGTGTGAGTGTGTGTGTGTGTGAGTGAGTGTGTGTGAGAGTGTGTGTGTGTGTGTGTGTGTGTGTGTGTGTGTGTGTGTGTGAGTGAGTGAGTGTGTGTGTGTGAGTGTGTGTGTGCGTGTGTGTGCAGTGAGTGAGTGTGTGTCTGTGCAAGTGAGTGTGTGTGTCTGTGCTGAGTGAGTGTGTGTGTGAGTGTGTGTGTGTGTGTGTGAGTGAGGAGTGAGTGAGTGTGTGTGTGTGTGTGTGTGAGCAGTGAGTGTGTGTGTCTGTGCGAGTGAGTGAGTGTCTGTGTCTGTGCGAGTGCGTGTGTCTGTGCGAGTGTGTGTGTGTGTGTGTGTCTGTGCAAGTGTGTGTGTGTGTCTGTGTGAGTTCGTAAGTGGATCAATGCTAGAAATTATGAAAATATTATAAAAATGTAAAAAGATTAAAAGGCAATTCAAAGAAAACCACGGTCCGTGTACCTTCTGGTCATTTGTATGGGATGTTATCTTTAGATTGAAAATATGGATATTATCATACCTTTTCCGTTTATTTCCGTTATTGTCATAAAACTAGCGAGCTGAGCCAGTAGTAGTGCTGACAGTGTCGAGTAAACATGACTGAAGCGGACGAACAGACAAACCGATTCAATCGAGTGAGTCATTTACACTGGAGCCGCTCCGATTGATTCAAACTCAACCTCGTGATCACATTTCAATCTGTTCAAAAATAGCGAAGGTAATAATTGTGACATTGTTTGTACAGTGATGAGCTTTTGAAACTCTGAATCAGTTAAACCATTGCGTCTCAAAATGACTCACTGCTTCGAAGCGATCGAATCGGTTCACGAATCATTTGATTCAGATCGGGACTCCGTAGCGGGGTCTTGAATCACCCCTCGTTATTAATCAGCATCAAACCATTAATACAGTACAGTTATACAAACAAAACAAAGAAAAGAGAATACACAAATACAAATCTCTTAAGAAAATTAACAGTAAAATTTTGTAAAATTGTAGTAAAAGTGTAGAGAGTGATTATTTGTATAAGCGCAGTTTTACTACACATACTATGGTTAAACATGGTAAACATGGAGGTGGCAGAGTTATCGGGATCGTTTTAGATCACATACTGTAAATATTAAATGCTGTTTTACTGGTTATGAATAAAGTCATTTCTGGCAGCAGCCGTGAACATGTAGAGTTGTGCTGTTTTGCTCATTTAAACAAATATTAAAGCAGAATCTCCAGCTTATTTCTCTTTTTGCTTTTAATTACAAAATCAAATGACCAGAAGGTACATGGAAAAAACACAAAAAATTAAATCATAATATTTACCATTTTAAAATAAAAACAATCAAAATAAAGTAATACAAATTAAATCATAAAAATTTAAAATTAAAATAAATGTACTTTATGTAAAAAAAAAAAAAATAGAAATAAAACACTATAAATATATTTATAAAAAATTATAAAATTAAAATATAAAATTAAAAAATTATTACATTAAAAAAAGTGAAAAAATTATTACATTAAAAATAAATGAAAATATTTCGAAATACAAATCATGAAAAATGACAAGATTTAAATGTATAAAATGTCAAAATATAAAATTTGAAGAATTTCAGAAAAAAACTATCAAAATAAAATTAATTAATTCATAAATGTAAGATGAAAACAAAGTCTTTTTAAATAAAACCAATCAAAATAAAAACAAAAAATAAATTCTACTAATAAAAAACTGATAAAGATGACAAGAAATTAAGAAAATAAAATGACTAAATCGTAAAAATTGATTTTGTTATTTTTAAAACAAAGCTCTTAATAAAAACAATATGTATTATGTGTGTATACCTGCGTGTAAAGATGTGATGTGATTGATTCTCTGCTGTTACGGCCGAGTTTGAGCTCGTATAATGTGTGCTTTATTTACCTGTAGATGCCGAGCGCCGCTGGTCAGGTGAAGCAAGAACGCAGCTTTTCTAACAGACAAAGCGTGTGTGTGAAGAGGTCAAATGAGCAGCTGCTTCCACAGAACAGGTTTATTGCATCAATATCTTTATTTGTCCTTCAAAACAAAAGCACAATTCAGCAAAGCTACGACATACAAACGGCCAAACGAGAGCTTTTCCATCGGAGACCAGAGACAGGAACACGATCGGACCTCCACGCCAGTGTTGCATAGCTCAGATGTGATGGAGGTAAGGCACTTGACGAAGGTTTGAGTCGATGTCCTCGTCTCTACGGCAAGCGGGAAGGGGTGGTTTTGGCATCATGCTCTCCAAACGCTTGTGCAGACTCGCCCCAGAGGTCCTCAGAAAACAGGAGAAAACCTTGTGCAATGCTTCTGGGCTCCAAGAAGGCAACGTGTTGAGCTGTTCTGTCTTTCGTTCCGGGACCGAGAGGAAAAGAAAGGTTTAAAGAGAGAGAGAGAGAATCGGCACTCAGCCCAGCTGGTCTTCATACTGCTTTCGGAAACAGTCTCCGGCCGGGAAGAAGTCCCAGCATCGCTCCTGGTACATCTTCCACACGTACGACTCCTGCAGAAACACACACTCGTTACATCAGGCAAATTAATATAGTGACAAAAATCGAAATTTAAAAATTATCAAATTTAAATATAAAACATCAAATAAAAGATATTTACAAAATGTATTAAATCATAAAAATGTCAAAGTAAAATAAGTCTAAAAAAAAAACAAAAAAAAGGAATTAAATCGTAAAATGTCAAAAAAAATTTTTAAAAAAATTTCTTACAAAAATTCATGAAATGAAATGCCAAATAAAACAATAATAAAAAAATGAATTAAATCAAAATGTATTTTTTTTATTTCTACAATAAAAACAATCAAATAGAAGATATTTACAAAATGTATTAAATCATAAAATTTAAATAGTTAAAAAAATAATAATAATTCAATCGTAAAATGTCAAAATAAAATATTTATGTAAAAAAAAAAAAAAATGCATGAAATGAAATGTCAAAAAAAAAATGAATTAAATCAAAATGTCAAATTTTTATATTTCTACAATAAAAAACAATCAAATATACGATATTTACAAAAATATATTAAATCATAAAAATGTCAAAGTAATAAAATAAAACATTAAGTAAAATTTATTAAATAAAAGTCAAATTAAAACAGTTCTAAAATAAAAACAACCCAATAAAACAGTTGTTCAAAATGTATTAAATCATTTTTTAATTCAAATATTTCTAAAAATAATAAAAGTAAAACAAAAAAAATATTAATAATACTGTAAAACTAAAATAATTTTTGAAAAACAATCAAAATATATATATTTTAAATAAAACAGTCAATTTATTTTTACTAAAAATGAATTAAATCATAAAATGCTAAATTAAAATATTTATTTAAAAAACTAAAATGTATTAAATGAAATGTCAAATTAAAATAATAAAAAACACTAAAATAAAAACACTAAAATAAAACATTAATTAAAAATGAATTAAATAAAGTCAAATTAAAATATAAAAAATACTAAATGTAAAACACAAAAAATATTAAATCATAATTTAAAATTTAAATAATTTCTGAAAAACAAATAAAAATAAATATTTTGTAGAAAAAAAAGTCGAAATATAAAAATAAAAAAAAAAATGTAATCCTAAAATGTTAAATTAAAATGTGTTAATTAATTACAATTATTTAAAAATAAAACCAAAATAAAAAATTGTTATATCATAAAATGTATTTGTTTTAAGAAATAAAAGACAACTCATCCACAGATACTGAACAAACATCTCAAGCACATCAACAACGGGATCGTTTGGAGAACACATCGTTAACCAACACTCAAAAATATTGAGGCATAAATATACGATTTCTGTATTTGAATTGCATATAAAATGTCCATTCATTTGGATGACATTGTTTTAACACAAACACACTAATAAAATTAATGCATTTATGCATCATGTTGGGTATAAGAGCGGTGCATAATTAAACTCTTCTTCTTCTTCTGGTCATCATCTGGGACGCACCTGTCCGGTGTGCTCCGTCTCATCCTTGTTGATCAGGTACATCAGGAAAAATCTGGACAACCAACAGAGAGCATAATAGTTAGTGAAATATAGCTGAAATATAACAACAGAAATATTAGATCAAAGTTAAGTTTGAATATAAGTACTAAAATGACAAACTCAAGCTGAAAAAATAATATATACATTTAAGAATAAAAGACAAAAACACATAAGTGTCCGTGGAGCACAGAAGCTATATTTAGACTCATTGTATGAGTCAAAATTATATTTTTTCTGTTATGCCAAAAATCATTAGATATTAAGATCATGTTCCATGAAGATATTTAGTACATTTACTACCTTAACAAATATTTTCGATTAGTAATATGCATTGCTAAGAACTGCATTTTAACAACTTTAAAGATGATTTTCTCAATATTTAGATTTTTTTGCACCAGATTTTCAGATATTGTCCGATCATAACAAATCATATGCTGTATATATATCAAGTGATTGTCTCTATGAATTATTGACTCACTCGATTCATTTAAAGAGCTGAATCGTTCAGAAATGAATCACTGACTCTATTCATTCAAACTGCTAATTAATGATGGATAAATCTTAATTTTATGAGCCTTATGACGTTTTGTGGTCCACATATTACTAAGACTAAAATTAAAAAAGTTAATGCTAATGAAAAATATGAATAAAGAATATAAATGCTGCTGGTATGGTTTGTTAGAATAGAACACATTCTGTAATCTGAGGGTGCAACACAATCTAAATATTGATAAAATCATCTTTAAAGTTGTTCAAATGAAGTTCTTCTCGATGCACACGACTGAGACGGGGTTTGCTGACACTCACAGGTAGTTGGCGAGGTTGTGCTCTTGTAAGGTGTGAGTCTCGAAGCCGTGCGGCGTGGTGTCGAAGTACTCGTTCCCGATCCCACAGATGAAGCACTTGGTCTGTGAAGAGACACACAGCGTGAGAGATCGGATCTGAACACAGACGGACAGATGATGAGTGTGTTTCTGTACCTCCATGTCCTCCTTGACCTGCTCCTGCTGGTCTCTGAGCTCTCCGAACGCGTCGATGATCAGACCTCACACACACACACACACACACACACACGCAGCGTTAGCTTCAGTACATCACAAACCTCATTAAACCAGCTGGAACATCTTACAACCGCACACGCAGACACACACAGACACGCACACAGACACACGCACACAGACACGCACACACGCAGACATGCACGCAGACACACGCACACACGCGACACGCATGCGCAACGGCGCATGCACACACGCACACACGCAGACACGCACGCACACACACACAGACACGCACGCAGACACGCACGCATGCACACACACAGACACGCACGCAGACACGCACACACGCAGACATGCACGCAGACACGCACACACGCAGTCTGTGGTGGTACCTTGTATGATGGCCAGCAGGATGACGATGACGAAGAAGAAGAAGGTGATGTCGAATAGGATCCGGTAGAGCTCATATGGGTCGCCCGCCGGGTCCTCGATCTCGTCACCGATCCCACCTCCCGCACGAACACCCACGTACATGTGGAACAGATAACACTGAAGCACACACACACACACACACACACGCACGCAAACAGACACACACGCAGACAGACAGACAGACAGACAGACAGACACACACACACACGCACGCACGTACGCAGATATGAATCAAATGATTGATTTTACGAATGAGTCACCAAATCATTGACTCAATTAGTTTTTAAACAGCTGATTCATTCAGAAATAAATCAAATGACTGTCTTATGAATGAGTCACTGAATATTTGACTCACTCTTTTCATTTAAACAGCTGATTCACTCAGAAAATAATCAGGTGATTGTCTTTATTATGAAAGAGTCACTGAATAGCCCTAATAATAAGCCGTGAATCCGAATCACTCACTGTCATCATGTCATCACACTTCATATCAGGCTCGTCCTCGTCCGCACTCTTGTTGTAGAACTTGCGGAAGAAGTTGAACGCCACAACGGTGTAGAGATACACAACCACAGCGAGCAGCCCGACCGTCAGCACCAGCTGAGACACACACACACACACACACACACACACACACACACACACACACACAGAGAGACACACACACACACACACACACACACACACACACACACACACACACACACACACACACGTGCACACACAGAGACACACAGACACAGACACACAGACACACACACACACAGACACAGACACACAGACACACACACACAGACCACACACACACACACACACACACACAGACACAGACACACAGACACACACACACACACACACACACAGACACACACAGAGACACACACACACACACACACACACACACACACACACACACACACACACACACACACACACACACACACACACACAGATAGACAGAGACACAGACACACACACACACACACACACACAACACACAGACACACACACAGACACACACACACACACACACACACACACAGAGACACACACACACACACACACACACACACACACACACACACACACACACACACACACACACACAGAGACACACACACACACACACAGAGACACACAGATACACACGCAGACACAGACACAGACACACAGAGACACACAGAGACACACACACACAGACACAGACACACACACACACACACACACACACACACACACACACACTCTTTAACATGATTACTGTCCAAAAGATCAAAATAAAGAAGGAAAACCAAACCCAGAGCCACAGCGTTTGCAGTCGAACCTGTTTGCCGTTGTGCGTGACGGAGGATAGGATGGTCCTCAGCGTTTTGAAGCCCATGGCGATGTCCAGCAGATGAGCGGCGAAGAAGAAATTATTATAATGTCCCAGGATGGACATGGTGGTGTACCAGACCAGATACAGGAACGACTGCAACAGATCAAGAAAACGGTTTAAAATGTGCTTACCCTCCGTTCATCCCAGATCAGGATGAGTTTGTTTCTTCATCAGTGTCTCAGCAATGGATGTGAATGGGTGCCGTCAGAATGAGAGTCTGATAAAAACATCACAATAATCCACAGTCCATCAGTTAACATCTGGAGAAGACAAAACCTAAAACAAATCCAGCATTAAGAGTTTTTAGCTAAAATACCATAGTGTTCATTATCTATAATAACTCTTCCTCAGTGAAAAAGTGCATCTGCTGTTGTCTCTCGCATCAAAATCCAGCCATATATTTGTTTAGAGCTGTTTTGGACTGTGCAGATTTCTCTCCTGATTCAGACCAGAACACGTTTCACTGAGCAAGAGTTATTATGGATTATTTTATTATTAAAATCATCTTAATGCTGGATTTGTCTCAGCTTCTGATGTTAACTGATGGACTGTGGATTATTGTGATGTTTTTATCAGACTCTCATTCTGACGGCACCCATTCACATCCATTGCTGAGACACATCTCTACAAACCTGATGAAGAAACATGGTAATCTGGGATGAACTGAGGGTGAGTAAACATTATTTTTGACTGAACTATTCGTGAAGCAGTAATCGCACTCACGTTATCCGTGAACACAACGCCCATCTTCCACACGTGATATTTGGTGTCAACGGAGCTCAACCTGAAGAACACAGAACATCTCAGAGCTACAAGCATACGACGAGTGGTTCTCAATCAGGTCCTGGACCCACGAAGGGCTCCAACAAGCCTCGAAACGATTTAAAACAAGACAAAAAAGCTTAAATATACATTTGTATTAAACCAGCTCAAAAACTATGTATTTAAATCATTATTTAAAATAATAAAATAAAATAAGATTAAATTAAAATGTATGTACCAAAATTTTGTCATGGAGATTTCTATAATGAATATAAATTTGCTTATTGTAAGTAAAATAAATGATAAAAAAATACAAAATCCATTAATCATGAAAACATGTAAATTAATGTCAAAAATATTGAAACTTCTGGAATCACATAATTATTTACGTATATCATTATTTTAGTGTCAAATGATTAATCGTATCAAAATATATATTTTTGTTTACATTATATATGTATGTGCACTGTGTATATTTATTATGTTTATGTTACAGTATATATTCATATTCTTAGATTTTAAATTCTATATGAATATATTTAATATATAAACAGAACATTTTTCTGAAATATATACATGCATGTGTTTATATATACATGGTACACACTCATATAATGTAAACAAAAGTTTTATGTTGGATGTGATTAATGGTAAACAGCACGATATTATTTGAATCTATTCTAAATCCATGTTTCTGTGAATAAAGCAGGTTTGTCATCACGACTCAATGAAGAGATCTGGAGTCAAAAGGTCTGCTGTGATTATGAACAGTAGTTTATCGATTACATAATCAATAAATCAAGCATGCATCAGCTGACCAGGACAGCAGCGAGGCGTCTTTAATGACCGTCTCTTCGGTGGGATTGAAGTCTAAAGCACTTTTATCCAAACCCAGCAGCTCCGCGATCCGCTCGGCTCCGTAAAGATCGCCGTACTTATTAATAACCTGCAGCATAAACAGAAGATCATCGATATGACGAGACGGCGCGGATCTCATCATCATCATCATCAATCAATCTCATGAAACTACCACAACCATGCTGATATATGTGTCCCTGGAGCACAAAAGCAGCGCAATAGACAACAATATATTGTATGGGTCAAAATTATAAATTTTTGTGTTATGACAAAAATCATTAGGATCTTCAGATCGTGTTCCATGAAGATATTTTGTATATTTCCTATCATAAACGTAATGTATGATTATTAATATGCATTGCTAAGAACTTAATTTGAACAACTTTAAAGATAATTTTCTCAATATTTAGATTTTTCAGATTCCAGATTTTCAAATATTGTCCAAACCATACATCAATGGAAATATTATTTATTCAGCTTTCAGGTGATACATAAATCTCAATTTAGAAAAATTGACACTTATGACTGACTGGTTTTGTGCTCCAGGGTCACATATTTCACCCCAAAATCAAAGAAAAAAACAAATTATATTTTCCATAAAAGAAAACAAAGCCTATTTTTAGGACTACTGCACTTTTTTGTATTGTAACATTACTTTTCATAATTAAACATGCTCAGCTAAATTTTCAACCATTCAAACAAACAAACAAACACATAAATAGATAACACAATGATTAGATGAAGTTAACTTTAAATTGAATATTCTGTATGGACAAGATGATTTGCATTACTGTCATTACTGTACACTAATTATCATGAGGTTTAAATGTGATTATTTGTTATAACACCAGTAATAATGTCAGTGCAAATGCTGTAGGCTTCTTTATGCAAATTAATAATAATAATAATAATAATAATAATAATAGGTATTGGCTAGTATTGACAAAAAATTTCACATTTTGATTCATAAGCTTGTGATTCAATTCAACATTGATTACTTTGGATATATATATCAGGTACAGTACAGATTTAGAAATCACTGATATCAGTAGGATCATGTCTTGCATTGAAATCATAACAAGCGATATCTGACTTATATTTACTATAGTTAAAGAGACTAATCTTTATCCTTCATCTGAACTGTGCTCGTATGTTTCAGACACTTATGTTCTTATTCATCACATTATTACACGTGCATCCCTGAAAGTGTGCCGTTTTCTTTGTGATCTATTTCAGATGCAGCCCAGCAGTGCTTACATACACATAATATTTAATTGTTGGATCATAAATCAATTTAGCAGTTGCTGGATATTGTTGGGACATCATAGCATCTCTACTAAACTCGATGTCCTTGACTTCACAGACATATCTGTTGATTTCTTGAACGGCCAATCAGAGGCGTTTCAGGTCAAGCTGTCTTCTTTTACTGTATTATCTCAATGCATTGTATTAATTACAGACACACTGGTTTGTAGCGCTGCACTTTGATATTCTTCTCATTATTTCCTCATGTACAGAAAACAAACGTGCGATGCTGTGGTGGTGGGGGTGTAATGTAATCGGTGTAACACACACTACCGCAGCAAGCCTAGTGTTTATTACTCCATCGTTCTTGTTATGCACCACATCAGGGTTGCCAGGTCAGTGAAAACAAAACTAGCCCGATAGTAAATTTTTCCGCAGTTTTTCCACCCGCCATCATTCCGTGTGTGTGTGTGTGTGTGGGGGGGTTGCTTTAAACCATGGACAAAAAACCCCGTGGCAACAGTGTAAATGTAACCAAAAGTCTGCAGAAAAAATGTAGACTTGGCCACCCTGGGCGGGTAAAAGCGATCCCAACCCAATGCAGACCTCTACTATAGGCGTCTTTATCTTTAACCTATATATATATATAAGTGCAGTCAAACGATTAATAACATACAAAATAAAAGTTTGTGTTAATATAATATATATGTGTGTGTGTGTGCTGTGTATATTTATTATGTATATATATATATATAAATACACACACATACAGTATATATTTTGGAAATATTTACATGCATATACATTTATATTATATATACATATATTTATATTAATAAGGACAACATATTTGTATTAAATATATACATGCATGTGTTTGTATTCATAGATACATAATAAATAAACACATATATATTATGTAAACAAAAACTTTTATTTTGGATGCGATTAATCATTTGACAGCACGATATATACAGTATATATATATATATATATATATACAGAGAGAGAGATATTTATTGTTCTTGAAATGTGACCTGGGTATTTATTCATTCATGAGATTATTAAACCGTCATATTCTCACTTCATCAAACTTACCTTCCGTTTAACAAACTTGTCCCAGTAGTTGTTGGGGAAAGACCTGCACGAAACACACACGCCGTGTTTAATCACGGATGATAATGCATTTCTTTCCGTCTCATGATGAATCACGACAGACTCACGGCGTGTTGATGACCAGTCTGTCCCACTGGCCTTTAATATCATCATCACACGGCTGCTCGGTGATGTAGAGCCCATCGAACTCCAGCTTGCGTGCGATCTCCTTCTCACGCTTGAACACCACCAGCGGCACCTGAGCGGTGAAGAAGAGGAGGTTTAGCTGCGCTCTTCACCAGCACATCTCTCGTGGGTCTTCAGCACCTTCAGATAGTAATATCCCAGCACACAGAGGAAGGAGATGAGCGTGTGCATGACGGCGAGGAAGCGCAGGGCCGGCGCCATGTAACCCGTGCTCTCCTGAAGAACGAAGTACTCCAGCACACCTTCCTCCTCCTCCTCCTCCTCCTCTCGCCGCGTCCACGGGTCCAGATCGTCCGAGTCCTCACCGGTCACCTGCACACAACATGTGTCTTCATGATGCAGTTAGCATTTATTGATGCATACAGAATAAGGAAAGAAAAAAAGTACCACAAAAAAAAAAATATATATATATACATACAGGGTGGGAAGAGAAAAAAACTGTACAAAAACAAAAATAATGCAAAAGGTAGGTAATGACAAATAAAATGTAAAATATGTAACACACTTGTTTTTTTATACATACCTGTACAGTATAAGGAAAGAAAATAAAAGTACCAAAAATCAATAATAATCAATCATAAAATCATATTTTACAAATTTATGATTTATTTATGTATCATAATTCCTCACCGGTCACCTGCACACAACATGTGTCTTTATGATGGATTTAGCATTTTTGATAAATACAGTATTAGGAAAGAAAAAAAAGTATCACACATTCTTTTTTTTTTTACATTTTGTAATTTTTATATTTATATATATATATATTTATTTATACATACTGGGTGGGAAGAGAAAAAAACTGTACAAAAACAAAAATAATGCAAAAGGAAGGTAATGACAAAAAAAATTAAATATGTAAAACACTTGTATTTCTTTATACATACAGGGTGGAAAAATAGAAACATAAATAAATGTGATCTCATATTTAAAAATTTATGATTTTTTATGCATCATAAGTCCTCACCGGTCACCTTCATACAACATGTGTCTTTATGATGCATTTATCATTTTTTGATACATACAGTATTAGGAAAGAAAAAAAAGTAACACAAAAAAATTATATATACATATATATATGTTTTTACAATAATAATGCAAAAGGAAGGTAATGACAAAAAAATGAAATATGTAAAACACTTTATTTATAAAACACTATATTTTTTAATACATACGGTAGAAACATCAAACACAAAACAAAAGGAAGTTATTATGAAAATGTAAAATTAATATAAAATTTCAAGCAAAAGGAGAGTAATGACAAAAAAAATAATAATAATAATTAAATTGTGGGATTAACATTTTTTTTTTACATTTTGTAATTTAAAACACTTCTATTTTTGTATAAATACAGGGATAAAAAGGAAAAGAAAATTATTACTAAATAATATTAAAAGAAAAAACTCAGACAAAAGGGAGGTAATGATGAAAATCAAATAAATAAATGTGATAAAATAAATTTTTTAATTGATTTATCATTTCTTGATCCATACAGGGTGGGAAGAGAAAAACAAATTAAATAATAATAATAATAATAATAAAGACAAAAGAGATAATTAATAAATAAAAATGTTTTATTAATGATTTATTATCATTTTTATACATATATGGCGGGAAAAACAATGAATTACTAAATAATACAAATTAATTCAGACAAAATTCAAACAATGATAAAGAAATAATTAAATAGATTATAAATAAATTAATGTAATCTCATGTTTTTATTTATATGCAGGGTATATAGAGGAGAACATGTTTTTAAATTCAGACAAAAGGGTTAAAATTATGTAAATAAATAATATAAATATTAAATAAATGAGAGCCCACATTTTTTCTTTATGATTAATTTATGTTTTATTAAACATACAGTAAATCATTCATTATTAAATGATAAAATAACAAACAAATTTGAGGTAATGATGAATGAATAGCAAAACAAACGTGCGCTCATGCTTTTTATTTATGATGTATTTATATGTTTAGATACATACAGGAAAAACAATAACAACACCATCAGAGAAGAGAAGTGATGATGACATTAAATACAGCTTTAACGCTGTTGTATCAGATCTCTGCTCACCTTGTAGAACAGCAGAATGAAGTTGATGGCGAACGCCACAAACAGAGCCAGGAATCGCAGGTTGTAGAAGTTTCTGGCCAGATAATTCTAGAAACACAGGTGTTTAGTGCCTTTAGTGACCGAGATACAACTATTAGAACATCTGGAATCTGAGGGTGCAGAAACATCTAAATATTGAGAAAATCACCTTTAAAGTTGTTCAAATTAAGTTCTTAGCAATGTGCATATTACTAATCAAAAAATTATTTTTATGATAGGAAATTTATAAAATACCTTCATGGAACATGATCTTAATATTCTAATGATTTTTGGCATAACAGAAACATTTATTGTTTTGACCCATACAATGTATTGTTGGCTAAATATAGCTGTGCTGCTTATGACTGCGTCTGTGCTGCAGGGACACACATAAATAAATCTGCCGTTCCTCACCAGGGTTTTGGTGTGATAGATGTCTAGACCGGCTAAAAACGCCGCCATGAAGGCCTCGGCCTGCTCCTTCCTCGGACCACGTCTCTTCTTCAGCGGCTTCTTCTCCTCGTCTGATGCACTCTTCTCTTTACCCTTGTCCTGGTCTTTCTTCTCTCCGTCCTCCACACTGTGGATGTGAACACACACGTGAACACACACACACACACACACACACACACACACACACACACACACACACACACACACACACACACACACACACACGTGAACACACACACACACACACACACACACACACACACACACACACACACACACACACACACACACACACACACACACAACACACACACACACACACACACACACACACACACACACACACACACACACACACACACACACACGTGAACACACACACACACACACACACGTGAACACACACACACACTCACTCTGCCTTCTCCGACTCAGATTTGGTCTCAGATTCAGTGGCCTGTTTACTGGCAGCTTCCTGCACAGAAAACACAACAGATTCATCAATAAACAGCATTTTATTTTCACAATTTTAATGTATAATACGAGTTTGAGTTCTGTAAGATTTTTTCTTGTTATAAAAGAAGTCTCTTCTGCTCACCGAGGCTGCATTTATTTGATCAAAAATAAAGTAAAATAGTGAAATATTATTACATTTTAAAACCGCTGTTTTCTACGTGAATATGTGTTAAACTGTAATTTATTTCTGTGATAAAAGCTGTATTTCATAATTTTACTGCATTTGGTAACACATAAAAGCAGCCATAGTGAGCAGAAGAGACTCTTTTAGAGACTGAGGCTGTGAACACACACCTGAACTTTCTTCTGATGGACGGCGCTGGCTAAAGACGGAGCGTCCACTCCGATCACCTCGGACACGTCTCCCAGCCCCGGCTCCATGTCATGCTTGCCTCCATCTCTCCTGGGCTGGATGTTCATCAGCTCCGTCATCAGCTCCATCTCCACCTGGTCTCCCCGCCACCATGCGTCCGAGCTCCGTCACCGACGACACGTCGCAGTACTCCAGCTTCTCCATCTCCAGAACGTCTCCGTGGATCCCGAACTGCGTGGGATCCGGCATGTTCCCCAGAATATCCGTCACCTTCATGTTCTTGGCTCCTTCCACGAGACCGCCGCCGAACAGCGTGGACCACAAGATGTGGAAGAAGCCCCAGACCAAGCTGTAGAGGAAGCGGAACATGCCGATGAAGATCATCCAGAAGAAGAAGAAGAATCCCCGGATCATCTCGCGGACGCTCATCTTCCTCAGCTTGCGATACTGTCTCCTCATGCTCCTGAAGGTCATCAGCTGACGCAGGTTGGAGAGACTCTTCCTCATGGAGACGCAGGCCAGAGCGAACGCTGAGGAAGACTCCAGTGCGCCGTCTTCCTCGTCCTCCTCTAGATCCACGCTCTGAGCATCATCATCCTCCTCCTCTTGTCTATCAGCAGCGTCTGGCTCGGAGATCAGAGACGCCAGCTGCATCTCGAAGATGGTGTCCTCACAGAAGTTGACGAACAGCTCCATCTTCTCGGATTCTCCACCTTTGTTGACGACGTCGAAGATGAACTGCCGCTTGGACTCTTTGACCTGCGGTTTAAACGACAGTTAATATTCATAAATATTGATTTAACTGCACTGACACTATCAGATGAGAACAAAACTTGAACTGAATTGATCTGAATAATGGCTCTATTGCATAGCTGCTTTACAGATGAAATTGAACTTGGTTTCATAATTGATGAATTTTGCAAAATTGACAGTAATTGAACCAACAATGAACTGAATTGAACTTGTTTCATAACTGATCAAAAGAATTGAATCAGCACTTCACTCATTTTATCTATTCACTTCTATAGAATAATTTTTATAGCTGAATTGAATTTTTCATAATTGATGAATTTTGCAAAATTGACAGTAATTGAACCAACAATGAACTGAATTGAACTTGTTTAATAACTGATCAACAGAATTGAATCAGCACTTCACTCATTTGATCTATTCACTTCTATAGAATTCTTTTTATAGCTGAATTGAATTTTTCATAATTGATGAATTTTGCAAAATTGACAGTTATTGAACCAACAATGAACTGAATTGAACTTGTTTCATAACTGATTAACAGAATTGAATCAGCACTTCACTCATTTGATCTATTCTCTTCTATAGAGTTATTTTTATAGCTGAATTTAATTTTTCATAATTGATGTATTTTGCAACATTGACAGTTATTGAACTGAACAGAATAAATGCTGAACTGAATAAATGATGATATGAAATTAAACTGAACTGAAGTTGTTTCATAATTGATGAATTTTGCAACATTGACACTGTTACTAAACAGAATTCAACATTGAACTGAATTGATTCGTTTGATCAATCTGTATTGATCTGAATGACGGCTCTATTGTCTTCTGTAGAGTTGTCTTATAGCTGAATCAAACTTGTTTTATAATTGAATAGAATTCAGAATTCTATTCACGTTTTATGATTGACGAATTTTGCAACAATCAGTTATTGAACTGAATCAACATCGAACCAAACTTCTTTCATAATTAATTTTGCAGCAATGTGACAGTTATTGGGGTGAATTGAATTGAACTGAATTAACAATTAACTAAATTGATCTGAATAATGACACTATTGTCTTTATAACCAAATTTAATTAATTGTTTCATAACTGACTAATTTCACAACACTGACATTGTTATTGAACTAATCTGAATTAATTCCATAATTTATTAATTTTGCAACATATACAGTTACTGAACTGAATTGAATCAATATTGAACTGATTGTGACACTGTTGTCTTCTGTAGAGCTATAAAACGAAATTTGTTTAATTTCATAATTGATTAATTTTGCGACATTGACATTGTTACTAAACTCAGTTGAATCAACATTTAACTAAACTGAAACAACGTGGAGCTGAAATGATCTAAATAATGACTCTTGTCTTCTGTAAAGTGTTTTAAAGCTAAACTGAATTAATAAAATATAATTTATTATTATTATTATTATTATTATTATTTTACAGCATTGACAGTTACTAAACTGAATTGAATCAATTATGAACTGAACTAAATCAACATCAAACTGAACTTGTTTCATAATTTATAAATTTTACAGCATTTACAGTTACTGAACTGAATTGAAATAGTCTCATAACTGATTCATTTTGCAACTGACAGTCACTAAAACATAATTGAATCAACATTGAACTGCATTGAACTTGTTTTTATAATTTTGCAACACAGAGTTTTTGAAGTGAATTGAATCAATGAACTGAACTAAATCAACATTGAATTGAACTTGTTTCATAACTGATTCATTTTGCAACACTGACAGTGTCATCAAACAGAATTGAATCCACATTGAACTGAATTGATCTGAAATGTCTTGTTTTACAGGTTAACTGAATTGATTAATTTTACAACATTAAGACTGTTATTGAAGTGAATATTTCTCATAACTGATGAATTTTGCAACTGACAGTTACTAAAAACAAAATTGAATCAACATTGAACTGAATTGATCTGAATAATGACACTATTGTCTTTATATACCGAATTGAACTCATTGTTTCATTACTAACGAATTTTACAACACTGACATTGTTATTGAACTAATCTGAATTCATTCCATAATTTATTAATTTTGCAACATTTACAGTAACTGAACTGAATTAGTCTCATAACTGATTAATTTAGCAACTGACAGTCACTAAAACAGAATTGAATCAACGCTGAACTGAACTTGTTTCATAATCTTGCAACACTGACATTTTTAAGTGAATTGAATCAACAACAAACTGAATTGATATGAATAATGAAACTATAGTCCTCGGTAGAGTTGTTTTATAGATTAATTGAATTCATTATTTCAACTGATGAATTCTACAACCAAGTTATTGAAGTGAACTGAATGAACACAACTGAATTGATCCGAATAATGACTCTACTGTCTTCTGTAGAGATGAAACTGAATTTTTCATAATTAATACATTTTGCAACATCGACAGCGCAGGGATGCGACAGTAAATCGATGCAGAATCGATTGAATGCATGGCGACTCTCTCTGGAATGGATTCTGAGTTTATATTTGATCAGTAGATGGCGCTCTACTCTAGTGTTTATCCACACACTCAAACACTGATGAAGAAGAGCGTCTGTAATCTCTCCTCGGCTCAGAATACTTTCATGACACCAGATTAATGTAAACACAGCCCACTGTAAACACTCTTGTAAGTCGCTTCAGCCTTTTCGAAATGTATGAATTATTATTTTAGATTCAAGTGTGTGTAAGGATTTGGAAACAAGCAGAGTACGGCTGTTTCTGAAGCATGCAGCGCCACCTGCTGTTCAAAACTACGCTCAAAATCAAGAAAATATGATCATATTACTCAAATGTTACGGTCTCTGCACTGGCTACCTATTAAGTTCCGTATCAGTTACTAAATATTATTACTTGCCTATAAGGCCCTAAATGATTTAGCTCCTGCATCAACTAATCTTCTATCACGCTACAATCCAACCCGCCTCCCTAAGGAACAAAACTCTGGACTCTTGGTAGTACTCGGATAGCAAAGTCCACTAAAGGAGGTAGAACTTTTTCATATCTGGCTCCTAAACTCTGGAATAGCCTTCCTGATACTGTTTCTGGATTAACATCCCATAATTACACAAGCTTCAGTCTGGATTCAAACCTTCAATGATCTGAGATGACCGAACACCTGAAAAGAGGACGCCAACCATCAGCGATTATACTCAATTAACCAAATTTTGCCATAAGTTAATTATATTGAGTTTCTACAATATAAATCTATTTTCGAAACTTAATTTCCTGAGAAGTTGCTTTGCAACGATTGTATCGTAAAAAGCGCTATACAAATAATCTTGAATCGACTCGAGAAAGAATCGCGATGCATTCAGAAAATCTTAATACGCGATGCATTGATTTATATTCCCAGCCTTAATAAAGCGCTGTAGAAACTAATGCGAATGGACTTGACCTGCGGTTTCTCCCACTGCGTTCGGCTGGACTCGCTGATCTCGAAGTAAACCCTCTCGATTCTCTTGCCGCCGCCCATGATCTCGATGCGGCCCAGGTAGGGCTCAAAGTAGTTCAGAACGCTCTCGGCCAGGTTCAGGAAGGTGGAAAGTCGGGAATCGTGAGGCATGTGCTCCGACAGGTTAGTGAGCAGAACTGCTACGTTGAAGCCGATGTCCTTGGCGGGTTCGTGGAAGCGCTTGACGAACTCTTCGTAGTTGAACATGTCGTTCTCGTCGGCCTCGGCGCAGGACAGCAGGAACTCGATCTCGGACTGAGAGTACTGCTTCTGGTTCTCCATGGACTTCTGGAACTCCTTCTTGGAGATGACGCCTTTACGGTCAGGGTCGTGCTCCTTGAAGTTCTCCGAGGTGGTCAGATCTTTCAGCTTGAGGAACATGTCGAAGAACTTGAGAATCATCTCCACGTTGCTGGAGGACTCCACCAGAGTGTCCACCATCTGCTTGCCGATGGTCCCGTTCACCACGTTTCCTGCAGGAGAACGTTTTGATTATTGTGTGTCGGTGTGTAGTCTTAAAGGGACAGTTCATCCAAAAATGACAATTCTGTCATTATTTACTCTCCCTCAAGTCGTTCCAAACTTATATGAGTTCCAAACTTATATATTTTAACCAGATATGCTGAGTGATGAGATTAAGACCCCCAGAGGTCTGCATTCCCGTGGCTCTCCCGTGGAAAAGACCAGATTTTTTGCGCCGCGGGATTAAATTCCCCAAACACAATGCGGTAGCGGTTGGTAACTCTGGTGTAATTTGAATGGGAGCGGGCGGTCTAACCACCTCTTCAAGGAGGTCTCGGTACGCTTGTTTGGTCCGCTTTTGGTGCGACTGACATTCTCACCGGCCCAAACAAACCGCACCAAGAGGGAGAACCAACTCTAGTGCGATTCAACCCAACTAAATGAGGCAGGTGCGAAAGCACCCTAAATATGGTATTTGACACATTTGACACAGAACTAAGACTAAATTTAAAAAAACATCTGACAAAATGAATGTTTGTGCAGCAGAACCTTCCAGCAGCGACAGCATCATGACTATCATGTCCTTCTGCAGATCCATCAGCTCCTTCAGCAGCTCGATCTGACTGGAGTCCTGCGAGGAATCAAGAGAGAAGTTCATTAGTCGCTGTGATGATCTTTCATTTACTAAACCATCTGCAGGTGCACCATCAAACAACACCAGCTCAAGGCCTCGATATGATCTCAGCATCAGTGACGGGACTCCAGCAGCTGATGCTGATGATGAAGTACACGGACACGCTCAGGCTGTGTGGAGAGACATCTAGTGTTCACAGATACAGCTCTGGCCTTCGACGGCTCTCACAGCAGTGTAATATCAGATCAACACAGACAGAAGTACACAGACTGAATAATGCACCTGTGACAGCTTCATCTGCATGTTGGCGAAGACGTGCAAAAATCCAACGACGGCGTCCCAGAGTCTGCTGTGAGCCAAACCCTGCTGGTTCCCGATACACGGACCCTGGATGAGACATATGCAATGAAGACCGGAGACTGTTCTCAGATTAATAATAATAGAAAATAAAAAAATACCCAAAGAATTTGAAGTCTGTGTATATATTAGAGATGTCAAACGATTAATCGCAATAATTTACATAATATATGTGTGTGTACTGTGTATATTTATTTTGTATATATATATATATATATATATATATAGACACACATACAGGATATATTTTTGAAATATTTACATGCATTTTCATGTTTATATTTATATTAATATAATTTATATTATATACATATATAAAAATATATTTAATATATAAATATATTTATATTTAATATATAAATATAAAATTTGTCTTAAATATATACATGCATGTGTTTTCATTTGTCCTATATATATATATATAAACAAATAAAATAGTCATGAGTCATGCAACAAAGAAAAATAAAATCAAACAGTCAAATAAAAGTGAACCTAAAACATTTTAAAATGTTGTGTTTTAAGATAAGAAACCAGAAGAAATCTTTCATATGGACAATATGAAAATCATGAATCTTCATGTTACCTGTATGTATTCAGTGAGCGAGTTGAAGATCTGTTTGGCCACAGCGAGAGCTCGGGAGAAATTCCGCTGACCCGCCTCGTCCATCACGTCTTTACCAGAGTAATACCAGTAAAAATCACTGATCGACTCCTGCAGAGCACAGGGCAACATTAACCTTTTCCCAGATTAAAATTAATAACACAGAACAACATTAACATTCACCCCACAGTAAAAATCACTGATCGACTCCTGCAGAACAACGCTCACATTCACCCAGAAAAACAGCACTGGACGCTCTGATCACGCTGCTATGGGGTTGCTATGGTGTTCTGAGTGGTTGTTGCTTTTTGGTTACGGTGTTTTGAGTGGTTACTAGGGCGTTGCTATGCGCTTATGGTGTTTTGCGTGGTTACTAGGGCGTTGCTATGCGCTTATGGTGTTTTGAGTGGTTACTAGGGCGTTGCTATGCGGTTACAGTGTTTTGAGTGGTTACTAGGTCATTGCTATGCGGTTATGGTGTTTTGTGTGGTTACTAGGGCATTGCTATGCGGTTACAGTGTTTTGAGGTGTGTGTGTGTGTGTGTGTGTGTGTGTGTGTGTGTGAGAGAGAGAGACAGGTGTGTGTGTGTGTGTGTGTGTGAGAGACACAGGTGTGTGTGTGTGTGTGAGAGAGAGAGACACAGGTGTGTGTGTGTGTGTGAGAGAGAGACACAGGTGTGTTTGTGTGTGTGTGTGTGTGTGTGTGTAGAGACACAGGTGTGTGTGTGTGTGTGTGTGTGTGTGTGTGCACATGTGTGTGTGTGTGTGTGTGTGTGTGAGAGAGACACAGGTGTGTGTGTGTGTGAGTGTGTGTGTGTGTGTGGAGAGAGACACAGGTTGTGTGTGTGTGTTGTGTGTGTGTGTGTGTGTGTGTGTGTGTGTGTGTGTGTGTGTGTGTGTGTGTGAGAGAGACACAGGTGTGTGTGTGTGTGAGAGAGAGACACACAGGTGTGTGTGTGTGTGTGTGTGTGTGTGAGAGAGAGACACAGGTGTGTGTGTGTGTGTGTGTGTGTGTGTGTGTGTGTGAGAGACACAGGTGTGTGTGTGTGTGTGTGTGTGTGAGAGAGAGAGAGAGAGAGAGAGACACACACCTGCAGTCGGAGCAGATAGTCCACGGTGCTGATGATTATGTTGACGGTGGTTGTGTTTCCCGTCTGCGTCCTGAGAAAGTTCTGGAAGTCTGAAACACACACAAGTGTCACTCCAGCAGAAGCCCATTTGTGTGTTTGAGTGATTCAGATGATCCTTTATTCATATTTCTCACCGTTATTGTGTCCTTCACACAGGAGCTGCAGGAACCGGAACAGATCTTTGGTGAACTCGTCGTTCTGAAGAACTTTAGAGCCTTCAGGGAAACAGAGAGACTTCAGAGATGATGCCTTCAACAAAGATCTGCTTTAACAGATCCAGACGTCCACAGAGACTCTGTCTACTGGCAGCTCATCAGCATTCAGTGTTAATGTGTTAGAATTAGAAACCGTGACATGCTCTGATCCAGATAACACTAGGTCATTTGATCACGTTCAGTATTTCACTATATCACACTGCTCTCAAGCAGAAGAACACAGACTGTAAACCATGATCTGCTCACAATATGTGAGAACACTGGATTTCAATAACAAATAAATCAAGTTTGTGATGGTTAATTACTGGTAATTTCTCAGATTGTAAAGCACATGTTTAGGATCGGTCATTTATCGATCCATGTTTGTTAATTAATCAGATTCACATTTTAACGGGTCAGTTAATGGTCATAACAAGAAAGTACACAAATAAAATACTTTATCTTTTTAAATGTTATATGTTTGTTTTAGTTTAATTTTAATTAAACATTTTGAATTAATTATCATCAGCTATTTTGATCGGTTTTTATTTAACATTTTATATTTGTGTTTATTTGAAAGTGTTTTATTGTGATTTACTGTATTTTAAAGGGGTCATCGGCTGCCCACTTTCCACAAGTTGATATGATTCTTTAGGGTCTTAATGAAAAGTCTATAACATACTTTGGTTAAAAACCTGTCAAAACAGCTCTTTTCAGAGAGTAGCATGTTTTGTAGCATGTTGCTTTAAATGCTAATGAGCTCTGCTGACCCCGCCCCCTCTCTTCCGAGCCGCTGTGAATGTTAACTTTAGCCACGGAACTTGCTAACTAGCACGCTATTAGGAAAGGCGATTTGCAAAGATTCATAAAAAACCTTATACTTACTTCTGTAGGTGAAGCTGGATCACGAATGATTGGCGCGAACATAGACGATTTAGGTAGATCAAGAGGCGCATTCCCTTCAAAAACAAACGCAATCCACTGCATCTTCAGCGGCTCAGATGTCAGGAGTTAATAACGACTGCTATGTTCATTATTACATCCAACAACAAAGCACCTCAATCGCTTAGGAGCCATTCTTGTCTACATCTGCTCCGGCGGTGAAACAATGGCGGACTGATGACCGCTCACTCATGGCAATCTAATGGTGCTTTTCCACTGAATGGTACGGTTCAGTACGGCTCACTTTTGGGGGGATACAGTGGATACAGTACCTGGTACATGTTTTTTTTAGTACAACCTCAGTTCCAAGGTTCCAAGCGAGCCGTACCGTTACCCAAAAGTGACGTGTAAACTCTGCTGATCACTGATTGGCTGGAGAAAATCGTCACTGCTTGCATCATTGATCTTGTGACAAGAAACACAACAGATCCGCTAAATTTAAATCAGCACAGCCAGCGAAGGATCGAACGCAACTGTTTTGAATGAGCACACCTTTTTTAAACAACCAAAAAATTTCTGTTTCGTTAACTGTTGAGGAAGATCAGGCGTTCCTCTCGTTGATAGCCGAGGAGCAGATTCAGCGAGAGCTTGATGGAGCGACGCGGATTTAAAACATTTTTCAGGAGTCACGGCAGTAGAGGCGGTGCATTATAACAACACGTGAATAATCCCGCTCACTCTAAAGCGGTACTAAACTGCAGTGGAAACATCGTGGGATGTGGGATCGTGGGAGTGGCCTTGGTCTGTGTGATGTCACACAGACAAGACGCTGAGAACGGCTTGATTTGGGAAAGGGGTAGTGATTTTAGTAGATAAAAAACACTGGTGGATTTTTATCATTATAGGGTGGTTGTGTACACACACTGCCAACACACATTTATGTTCAAACATGTAAAAGTGCATTTTGTATCCAATGACCCCTTTAAAATTATTTGTTTTATTTAAAAAATATATTAATTATTAGTTTTATTTTGTATTTTTAAATTATTCATTTCAATTGGCCATGTTAAATTAATTATTAGTAAGTGTTTTATTGTGATTTTCTTTATTTTAAAATTATTAATTTTACTCATCTTTAAAAAGCGTTTGGTGTGTCTGGGACTGCCTTGAAATGGTTGAGGTCTTATTTTACTGAGCGCTCCCAGTTTGTTTCTATGGGTAGTTATAGGCAAGGCAAGTTTATTTATATAGCACATTTCATACACAGAGATAATTCAAAGTGCTTTACATAAAATTAAGTGAAATTGACATTAAAAATTATTATTTTAGGTCCGTCTCCACTGGTGTTCCTCAGGGGTCGGTTTTAGGCCCTTTACTTTTTAACATTTATTTGTCACCTTTAGGCCATCTTTTGAGATCGCTCGGCCTTCATTATCATTTGTGTGCCAACGATACGCAGATTTATATACATTCAAAACCTCAAGAGCGCCTTGACGTTGCTTATTTGTCTGACTGCATTACTGAGATTAAAATATGGATCAGTAATAATTTCTTGTAAAATTTTGTTCAAATTTTAAGTTATTCTCATTGGTTCCCGCCATCAAATTTCTAAAGCTGGTTCTCTGTCCCGGACTCTTGATGGCTCTGTTTTGTAAATTCAGAGTCGAGTGAAGAACCTTGGAGTTATTTTTGATCCAAATCTGTTTTTGATTATTTTGTCCAGAGCACTGTTAAAACTTATTTTTTTCCACCTCAGAAATATCGCAAGATTGCGTCCCATGTTAAATTTTACTTTGCAGACCTTTGTCGTCTCACAGTTAAACTATTGTAACACCTTTTTAGCCAATCTACACTCAATTTGTGCAAAATTCAGCCGCCAGGATTTTAACAGGGACTAGGATTGACAGTCATATTACTCCAGTGTTGAAATCCTTGCATTGGCTCCCGGTCAGGTTCAGAGTTGATTTTAAAATTACAATGCTTACTTTTAAAGCATTGCATGGTATGGCACCACATTACCTTAAAGACTACATCCGTACACTCATTTTCAAACTCCTAATAAACATACAAGGGTTTCATTCGTTAGTCGTGTGAATTTAGCATCACTTGCACTTATTAAGAACAGGAAGATGAGCAAAGAACTACAGAGAGGGAGAGAGAGAGAGAGAAACGGAGAGAAAGAGGGACTTCCTGTCACATGACACATGCACTACATTCAGACAGACGGACAGACAGGAGAATCTGAAGCGTGTATTTACCGCGCTCCCTCACGTTGACTGGCCACCGATGACAAAAGATGACAAGAAGAAAGAAATCAACATAGAAAAACAGACATAAGCAAAGGAGAAGAGACAGAAACTCCCAGAAGAACCAGAGATAGTGACACTAAAACATCACCATCACTTATGCCTGAATCACACGATTCATGAAGCATGAATTATGAATAGGGCTGGAAAAACGATTATTTTGGTAATCGATTAATCGGCGATCATTCCACCGATTAATCGGTGAACATTAACCGATTATTCGGCTTTTGCAATTAGTCTAAATTTTGAGTCATGCATATTCTAACAAATATATAACGGCAATCACTTCAGCTTTTGAAAGTCATATTATGTAATTACAATTAATTTATGCAAATATATATATTTGGCACACAAAATTGAAAAAATAACTTATTCACAATGTAATTAGATACATGGAAAAATAACAGAATTACATAATTTTGACAAACATCTCCTTTTGTAAGTCTTATGGATAAGAAACGATAAAAAGATAAGTGACAAGACATTTTATTTTTAATTTACAAAATAAAATACCTTATAGGGTTATGATAATCAAAACAGTCCCGAGCTATAACCCCGAGGGGTTATCGGTTCACAAGGTAGCCGAAGAAAAACTGCATAAACGTATGTCTTCACAGAATAAGCGTAGATGCTGGCCGGCTTCCCAAACACTAGCTTACGCAATACTTGGTCACGCGAGCCTTTCCACGGTGCTTCTATGAGTTTTCTTCCGTGTCCTTCATCACACTATAGTCTTCATAATTGCTCCCTACGGCCCCGCTAGGCCAGGAGAAGTATTGCAATTTGGAGCAAAACGCATGCTGTACGAGTCAAATGAATTATACTTTGCAAGGCTGCGCGTACGACTGCGTGCATACGCTAACATATGCGTAAAACAAGAAGTATATATTGGCCTTTAGTCATATGAGATCATACGACTACTCGACAGCACAAATATTTGTCGACTAATCGTTGCAGCCCTACTATGAACCATACGCGACAGTCAGTCATTCAAACCAACCAAATCAACTATAAAGGGATACTATTGTGTGCATACTGTATGATTCTACAGAATAACAGATACAAAAGATAGTAAATCATAAAAAATTATAGTGGAAACTGAAAGTTTGTAAGCATCTGTAATACTGCACCATGAAGCAATCAAACAATCAAAATATGAAGAATAAAAGTCACATAAAAACCAGCTAACCAGTCTTTACCCTACAATATTTCACATTTTAATTAATGTGTTACTTGCTGAGTGTGAAATTTAGGAGTCCTTTTAATAGTGTAATTTTACAATTAAGTACTGAGCAATATTAATTAACATGTGCTTTGCTTTAGGGTTAGTTGCATGTAATTATGCAGAACTTACTGTTGCTATAATAACTATTCTACACCTAATTGTTCAACAATTTATTTAATCAAAAATACGGTAAAAATTGGGAAATATTATTACAATTTAAGACAGCTGTTTTCTATGTGAATATTGGTTAAATTGTAATTTATTTCTGTGATTAAAGCTGTATTTTCAGCATCATTACTCCAGTCTTCAGTGTCACATGATCTTCAGAAATCAGTATAATATGCTGCTCAAGAAACATTTCTGATTATTATCAATGCTGAATATTTTTGCTGACACATTTTATTTTTCAGGTCCTTGATGAATAAAACTATTATTGTTGTTATGTGTGATGATCACAGTGCAGTATGAGGTGTAAGAGATGGTAAGAGTTTCTCTTGCAGCTCGTCAAACTGATGCTCAGTCGCTCTCATCATATAAACGTGTGTGAGAGAGACTTACTGGAGCCTTCCTCCGTCACCATCCCCAAACCCTCGGCCTTATTCTGCCGCTCGAATGCGTTCAGATCCAGAACACTGCACAAACACAATCAGCACACACACAGAATCAAAGCATCTGCTAGATGCATACATGTAAACAATACTAAATCACATTCATTGACTACATTTACATGCACATCAATATTCCAGCATTAATCAGAATTTCAGGTCATGCAAACATCACGATCTGATTGCACCATTCATTTAAATGCAGTATTCTGATTCCCCAAATTCCTTGGAGAATAAGCCTGTTTTAATGGGAAATGTGTTTTATTGAAACACCTTATTGAGAAAATCCACTGAACACAATTATATGCACATGCTCAGACCGCAGGGAATTATGGGTGTTCACAGACTACAGCAACTCAGGCTAAATGCATTCCTGGAGTGACAAGACGACTTATTTTTAAACAGAATTTATCTTAAAAAAATTATATTAACGATTATGATTATTGTTAAAGACTGTCGGACCCTTTCAATTTGGTGTCAGCATTATCGGGCATTTTTAAAGGTGAGACGTGTTGGTGTTCCTAATTAAATTATTAATTAGAAATTAATATTGAAGTTGTTATCAAACTACAAGCTGAGTAAATACATACTAAGAGCATTGTCTGAAATCTCCCGGGAAATTATTTTTAAATAAAAACAATACAAATAAAATTAATTAATCATAAAATGTACAATTAAAATAAATAATTCAAACATTTAAATAATTAAAATAAAACATTTACTAATAATTAAATACAATAAAATTTAAATAAGTATTTTTTTAATAAAAACAATACAATTAAAATAATTAATAATTAATAAAATCATAAGAATTTACAATTAAAATATATAATTTAAACATTTAAATAATTAAAATAAAACATTTACTAATAATTTAAATACAATAAAATTTAAATAAGTATTTTTTTAATAAAAACAATACAATTAAAATAATTAATAATTAATAAAATCATAAGAATTTACAATTAAAATATATAATTTAAACATTTAAATAATTAAAATAAAACATTTACTAATAATGAAATACAATATAATTTTAATAAGTCATTTTTAAATAAAAACGTAAAATTAATTAAATGAGAGAGAGAGAGAGTGAGTTATTTTAAAATTAAAATAAAAAACACAATTTTTTTTTTTAAATTAAAATAAATAATTTTTAAATACAAACAATTAAAATAAAACCATGCCTGTGTAGATCAGCAGACTTGCAACACCTACATTCACAGGAATATACCCATGCATGTACATACATCACATTCAGAAAATGACTGAAACCTGAATATAGAGTTGGACATGTAATTTGATGTGCATGTAAATGCATGCATTGAGTTATAAAGCACTAGTGAGAGACTCGACGATCACCTGCACGACTGCATCAGTCCTGACAGACTCTTGAAGAAACCCACATCTCGCTTCTCCTTCAGATAGTCCAGCATTTTCTGTGCCGTAGAAATGATTCTCAATCACTCGTGTGACTCGCCAGTGAAACAACTGAACAAATGCATTGTGCTGGTGTTTCACCTGCTGGACTGTGATGTTTCCACCGTTGAGAATGGAGATGCCGAGCTTGAGCGTGAAGATGACCATCTGACCCAAACGACCTGAAACACCATCGAACACACAGTCAGTGCTGATGATAGCTCAGAGCCTGTGTGTGTGTGTGTGTGTGTGTGTGTTTGCACAGCTGTAGATCGATTGCTTTGTTCCGAAACAGGGATTACAATTATTACAATGTTGCTGTTTATTCTTGGTGCGGTTTGCTTTCACATGGCAAAGTTTCTAAACGTACCAACAATGTTAATACAAGTTACGTGCAAGTAAATTGTCCTCTGATTGGTCAAAGTTCCTCGGAGCTTGACAATAAATATGATTAATTTGGAAAGAGAGGCAAAACTCTCTCTCTCTCTCTCTCTCTCACTCACTCACTCCTCTCTCTCTCTCTCTCTCTCACTCTCTCTCTCTCTCACTCCTCTCTCTCTCTCTCACTCACTCTCTCTCTCACTCTCTCTCTCACTCCTCTCTCTCTCTCTCTCACTCCTCACTCTCTCTCACTCTCTCTCTCTCTCTCTCTCTCTCTCTCTCTCTCTCTCACTCACTCTCTCTCTCTCTCTCTCTCTCTCTCTCACTCTCTCTCTCTCTCTCTCTCCTCTCACTCTCTCTCTCACTCACTCCTCACTCCTCCTCTCCTCTCACTCTCTCTCTCTGTCTCTCTCTCTCACTCTCTCTCTCTCTCTCTCTATATAGCGCGTAACCTAAAGTTCACTGGCATATGCATCCTTTTGTGCAGGTACAAGTTGTAATGCTATCTTTTTGGTATCTTTTTTAAATGCTTCTTTTTTAATAAAATTGCTGCATAATAATCATAATCTAACATCTAATCATGTTTTCATATACATGTTTTCTTGTCATATTTAAATTTGTAACATTAATTTTCATTATGTCCATTACAACTATGCCCGCCCACCGAACATGCCCCTCCCCCGAGCACTCGATTAATCGTTTTTGAAAACCTATCAATGAGCAAAATAAGAAATTGGCAAAAAATCCCTAATTACTCCTACCTTTATGAGCAACAATTACAGCATATTTGAAGTGGTTTCCATTTAAAATAATGCAATTGATTGCGCCGGTGCCTCCATGTCCTGCGCTTTAGCTTCCGCTCTCCACACAAACTGTTGGATGCAGCGCACTTTTATCTCGGTTTAACGGTTAAACTGTTAAATGCTTGAACTGTTTTAGTATATCTATAGATTTTATTTGATCAACCGCTTGGTTGTTACTTTAAGTAAGAAAAAAGTATTTAACGAACAAAAAATGCTCCAAATGTTTTTCTAAATGAACTTAATAAAAACGAAACGAAATATAATCACTTTGTCATTACATGCAAATCTGAACTATTTTAATAGCTGAAACATTTTGGGAGAAGAAAAAAAAATAAGACTGGCTCGGGTCGGTAATTCTGAAAAGCTGTCGGACACGGGCTGGGATAGGGCCGTGCAGGGCTCTTGTGTGTGTGTGTGTGTGTGTGTGTGTGTGTGTGTGCGCACCTTTACTAGCACTGATCATCTGCAAGACCATCTCTGCTGCTCCTCTGTCATGAAGTCGGGCCTGCTGGTACAGGATCTTCTGCTTCTCCGTCTCCTTCTCCTGATCACTCACACACACACACACACACACACACACACACACACACAAGCACAGAGACACACACACACACACACACACAACACACACACACACACACACACACAGAGACACAGACACACACACACACACACACACACACCCCAGGTTCTGAAGGTCTCCACGTTTGTTGGATCTGTGTCAAATTTAGTCTCTGCTCACCTCAAACGTTTTCTCTTTTTCTTCCTCATCCTCTTCCTCATTTTCAGCACAGCTCTACAGATGAAGAACAGCATCACGTCATAATTACAAGCGTTCGTCACACATGTGTCTCAGTATGATTGTGATTGGTCTCTATTATTGGATACATTGCTTACTTCTAGCTATATTCAGTTAATTATTTATCATGATCTGTCAGTTAGTCAATCAAAACTGATCTGCTTATTCCAAAATGCACTGATGTAATTAATTGTATGCTATTTCATGTGTATCAATTGATATAGCATATTATTTCATATATATTTATTGATTATATTGTGTATTCATATATTATTTCATGCATATTGATTACGTTGTACATTAAATCATGTATATGAATTGATTTCACTGTGTATGAATTTATTCATTTGTTTATTGAGTAAGCAGGACAGATTGATAATCTCGTGATGTAATGACACACACACCTTTGCCATCATGTCTGCGTACGCGATGTACAGCTGATCCTCCTCTAGAGAACTGAAACCAGAACATGCTAAATATCACGCATCAAACCCACAGATCACTACATTCATTATGACAGAAGAACTAAAGATCCTGTTCTCCAGCTCAGACGAAACTCAGGTGTGTGTGTGTGTGTGTGAGAGTGTGAGACTATAATGGCACTTTTCCACTGCATGGTACGGCTCACTTTTGAGGGGTATTCCACTGGATACAGTACCTGGTACATTTTAGTACCACCTCGGCTGAGGTTCCAAGCGAGCCGTCGTTAACCAAAAGTGACGTGTAAACTCTGCTGATCACTGATTGGACTGGAGAAAATCATCACTGCTCGCATCATTGATCTTGTGACAAGAGACACAACAGATCCGCTAAATTTAAATCAGCACAGCCAGCGAAGGATCGAACGCAACTGTTTTGAATGAGCGCACCTTTTTTAAACAACCAAAAAAATTTCTGTTTCGTTGTCTGTTGAGGAAGTACAGACGTTCCTCTCGTTGATAGCCGAAGAGCAGATCCAGCGAGAGCTTGAAGGAGTGATGTGGATTTAAAACGTTTTTCAGGAGTCACGGCAGTAGAGGCGGTGCATTATAACGACACATGAATAATCCTGCTCACTCTAAAGCGGTACTAAACTGCAGTGGAAACACAAACCGAGCCATACCGTTCGGAACCGTGCCGAGCCGAGCCATACCACGCAGTGGAAAAGCGCCATAAATATGTGCATGTGATTGTGTGTGAGAGTGTAAGCATGTGAACATGAGAGAGTGTGAGATTGTCAGTGTGCATGAGCGCAAACGTGCATGAGCGCAAGTGAGTGTGTGTGCGTGAGGGTGCATTAGTGTGAGTGAGTGTGTGAGGGCAAGTGTGTGCGAGTGTAGGTGAGGGTGCATTAGTGTGAGTGAGTGTCTGAGCATGTGTGAGGGGGGGTGCATTAGTGTAAGTGTGTGAGTGAGGGTGCACTAGTGTGAGTAAGTGTGTGAGCGTGAGTGAGGGTGCACTAGTGTGAGTGAGTGTGTGAGCGTGAGTGAGGGTGCATTAGTGTGAGTGTGTGTGAGTGAGGGTTCACTAGTGTGTGTGGCGTGAGTGAGGGTGCACTAGTGTGAGTGAGTGTGTGAGCGTGAGTGAGGGTGCATTAGTGTGAGTGAGTGTGTGAGCGTGAGTGAGGGTTCACTAGTGTGTGAGCGTGAGTGAGGGTGCATTAGTGTGAGTGAGTGTGTGAGCGTGAGTGAGGGTGCACTAGTGTGTGAGCGTGAGTGAGTGTGAGCATGAGTGTGAGTGCAAGTGTGTGAGCGTGAGTGAGTGCATTAGTGTGTGAGCATGAGTGAGGTTCACTAGTGTGTGAGTGTGTGAGTGAGTGAGGTGCACTAGTGTGAGTGAGTGTGTGAGCGTGAGTGAGGGTGCATTAGTGAGTAAGTGTGAGGGTGCACTAGTGAGTGAGTGAGTGAGTGAGTGAGTGAGTGTGAGCATCAGTGAGGTGCATTAGTGTGAGTGAGTGTGTGAGCGTGAGTGAGGGTGCACTAGTGTGAGTAAGTGTGTGAGGGTGCACTAGTGTGAGTAAGTGTGTGAGTGTGAGTGAGGGTGCATTAGAGTGAGTGAGTGAGTGTGAGCATCAGTGAGGGTGCATTAGTGTGAGTAAGTGTGTGAGCGTGAGTGAAGGTGCACTAGTGTGAGTAAGTGTGTGAGTGAGGGTGCACTAGTGTGAGTAAGTGTGTGAGCATGAGAGAGGTTGCATTAGTGTGAGTCAGTGTGTGAGCTTGTGTGAGGGTGCACTAGTGTGAGTTGAACTAGTTGAGTGTGTGAGCTTGAGTGAGGATGCACTAGTGTGAGTAACTGTGTGAGCACGTGTGAGGGTGCACTAGTGTGAGTGAGTGACTGTGTGTGAATGTGTGAGGGTGCACTGTGTGTGTGTGTGTGTGTGAGTGTGAGTGAGTGAGCGGAGAGAACTAGTGTGAGCGAGTGTGTGGGCGTGAGTGTGTGTGTGCACTAGTGTGAGTGTGTGAGGGTGCACTAGTGTGAGGGAGTGAGCGTGAGTGAGTGTGCACTAGTGTGAGTGAGTGTGTGAGCTTGAGTGAGGGTGCACTAGTGTGAGGGAGTGAGTGTGTGAGGGTGCACTAGTGTGTGTGAGCGTGAGTGAGTGTGCACTAGTGAGAGTGAGTGTGTGAGCGTGAGTGAGGATGCATTAGTGTGAGTAAGTGTGTGAGCATGTGAGGGTGCACTAGTGTGAGTGAGTGAGTGAGGGTGCACTAGTGTGAGTGAGTGAACTAGTGTGAGTGTGTGAGCATGAGCGAGGGTGAACTAGTGTGAGTGAGTGTGTGAGCATGAGTGAGGGTGCATTAGTGTGAGTGAGTGTGTGAGCATGAGTGAGGGTGCACTAGTGTGTGTGAGCGTGAGTGAGTGTGCACTAGCGTGAGTGAGTGTGTGAGCATGAGTGAGGGTGCATTAGTGTGAGTGAGGGAGTGAGCATGTGTGAGTGTGTGTGAGTCAGTGTGAGTGAATTTGAGTGTGTATGAGTTAGTGTGTTCACCTGCATTCTGTCAGTGTGTGTGTGTGTGTGTGTGTGTTCACCTGCGTTCTGTCAGTGTGTGCGTGTGTGTGTGTGTGTGTGTGTGTGTGTGTGTGTGTGTCACCTGCGTTCTGTCAGTGTGTGTATGTGTGTGTGTTCACCTGCGTTCTGTCAGTGCATTGTGACTGAAGTGTAGGATGAGTTGATGAAGAGGGTCCGGCTGAGTGTTTGTGATCTCCTCCTCCTCTTCATCAGTCTTCGGCTGGGTCTTCTTCTCTCACACACACACACACAACACACTTCACTCATGTTCAATATCAACTATGATCCATCAGCATATCTCTCATGTCTCTCACTGATCAACCGTCTGTGAATCCGCTCATCTCAGCCTGTATCAGTGATGATATCTATATATGTTATGGTGACGTGCACAAAACACCGTTACAGTAAAGTACTGTGGTGATACAATGGTACAGTAAGGCTGTCAGACGGTGAAACCATGGTACATTAATATATACATGATTACATGGTGCATCATACCACAGTACATGGTTCCCAAACTGGGGTTCATGAGCTGATGAAAACTAATAATTAATTAATAAAAATGTACAATTAAAATATCTTTTATCTAAAAATATATATTTGAACTGTACATGTTTATGATTTAATTATCAGTAAGTGTTTTATTTGGATAAAAAATAATGTAAATCAAAATAAAACTACAAATTAAAACAAGTAATTTTAAAATAAAAACAATCATATTAAAACTAAATGTTTTAATTTAAAATGGTTATTTTGCATACCATTTTTTTATTAATAATTTGTGATTTGATTGTTTTATTTAAAAATGTATTAATATAATTCAAGAATCAAAATAAACATAAAAAGGTACAGTTAAAATAAATAATTAAATTCAAATAAAACACCAACTAAAAATGATTTATTTGCATGTCATGTGACCATTGAGAGAACCTTGAACATGCAAACGTCTTGTTAAAGAATGTAAATATTCTCTTAAAATCTCAAAGGGACTTAAGTAAATGTTTTGGGTCAAACGTGTTGCACTAGTACACGTGAGAAAGGATGGTCATGCAGCACTACTGTACTGTCATTCATGCAGTAGATAAAGCATTAGTACGCTGAACAGGACCAGCATGCATCAGGGCAGGAAATAAAGACCTGAACAGGAAGAGGAAACACCACAGTTTGACTCTCTGGAGCATTTATGGATAGATAATTACAGAGATTGCACTAAAATGCATTATTATTTGTCATTTTGTAGTATAGGTATGATCAGTGTGTTCACACTGACAAATATAAATATAAGATGAAAAAAATGTAAACTTTTACAGTAAGTTGCATTTAAATACTTATTATATTAATATTATAATACTCTCTCTCTATATATATATATATATTTTGAGTGTGATATTATATATTAAAAAATGTTCTAATAATAACAAAAATAACTATCAAAAATGATAAAAGCACATAACTAAATTACTAAAACTAAATTAAATAAAAATAAGTCAATTGCATTATGACATTTTTTAAATATAATACTATATAAATAATACTAAATCAACCAAAAAGAAAAAAAAGTGTGCAAATAATGTAAAAAATATATATATTTTTTAAATAAAACATTCACTTAAAATTTTTAAATTAAAAAGATTTATTTATTTAAATTTTACATTATTTAATTATTAGCGTTTTATTTTTACTGTATTCTAAAATTGTTTATTTAAATTTGTCTTTTTATTATTTAATTAATTATTGTATTTTGATTTATTTTAAAATTATTCAATCAAAATAAAGCAATTAATTAAATTACTAAAAGCATGGAAATAAATAATTTTAGAATAAAAACAAAACACTTAAATATATATATACATACAGTATATATTTAGAAAATATTTACATGCATATTATTTTATTTCATATTATATATATATATAAATATATTTAAGACATAAACATTGCATATTTTTCTTAAATATATGCATGCATGTGTGTTTATATATAGATAATACATATACACAGCACACACATATATATACTATGTAAACAAAACATTTATTT
>CM050428.1:27965385-27967885 GCA_027564155.1 Gymnocypris eckloni scoliostomus
AGCGCTTTCAGCATTTATTAATCTTAGTCAATTTTGACATTTTCTAATGCATTATTAAAATCAAATGTTGTGATTATTAATATTAGTTAATGCACTGTGAGCTAATAACGAACAACTAACATTAATACATACTGTAATAAATGCATTGTTCATTCGTGTTAGTTAATACATTAACTAACGGAACCTTATTGTAAAGTGTTACCCAACAAGATAAAACTGTCAAATGTATATGAAAATCTAAAACTAGACTAATATGACGTTCCTCGTGTTTGGAGACTCAGAAGAGCTGCTTCGCTCGTTCTCTGATGAATCCTGACCAGAGTAAGTGGCAGTAAAACGCTCATGCTGTGAGACACACGTGACCAGAGCTCATGCAGCTCACTGTACCTTGGGGAGGAATGACTGTGCATGAAGGAGAGAGACAGAACAAGAGTTAGAGAAGACATGCATGAAGGAAATATTACATCACTGATCAAACGCATTGATTATCTGAGCCCAACTACTCCATCCAGGACGGAGTGTGCTTCGAGAGACTGGAGGAGTCTCCTGAGTTATTCAATGCATTCCGTTATACATGTGTTTCATGAGTGACTTAATCAAAAGCTATATCAAAAATTATTATGCAAAAAAAATATACATATATAAAAAAAAAAAAAAAATCAATGTAAAATAAAAAACTAATAATTCCTGAACAAAATATATTTTTATAAAATAAAACAATTAAAATATAATGACAAAATTCGAAATAAATCAAAATAAAAAGTGTTAAATCAAAATGAAAACTATTAAATCAATGTCTAACAATAAAAACAATAAAAAAAACTTAAATCAATGTAAAATTTTAATAAATAAAAATCAAATAATTCCTGGACAAAATTAATTGTTAATAAAATAAAATAATTAAAATATAATATTTAAAAATCTCAAAATTCGAAATAAATAAAAGAAAAAAAGTTCAATCAAAATAAAAACAATTAAATCAATGTAAAAAAATAATAACAATTAAAACATTTAATCAACGTAAAATTAAAGAATGAATTAAAAACACATACTTCCTGGACAAAATTGATTGTTAATAAAATAAAATAAAAACGTTAAATCAAAATAAAATGAAAATTAATTAAAAACAAATAATTCCTGGACAAAACTAATTGTTCATAAAATAAAATAATTAAAATATAATATTTAGAAAATGCCACAATTTGAAATAAATCAAAATAAAAGCCTGTTAAATCAAAATAAAAACTATTAAATCAATTTCAAAAAATAATAACAATAATAAAACTAAATAAATATTTTTTTCAATCATACATATCTAAAATTAAAATAAAATAAAACACCTACTGTCAAATGAAAAACAATCAAAATAAAATAAAATAATAAAAAATTGAAATAAATAAAAGCTAATAATTAAATTAAATTCTGTTAATATAGCTTTGCATTAATAAATACATGAATATGTGCGACAGGTTTCATTTGTTCTCCTGTGAAAACAAACCCAACAGTGACGGAGGTTTAATGAGCGTTAGTAATTAATGACAGCTTTAGTGTGCATTTATGACAGATTCAAACGGTCGATCTGAATCTCAAGCAGCTCGTTTATCCATATCCTTCTGTAATCAGACGCACACTAACGATCAAAAGACATAATGTCTCAGCCTCTTCTACAGTAAAAATACAGCTGTTTTGGATATGAATATCGGTCCAGATGTAATTGTATCATTCTGATACTCGTGTACGTGTTTATGTCACGTGGGTAACCTGAGTACCTTCGCCAGCTTGGTTTTACTGTCGCCGGTGAGGAACGAGAGGTTGTTGATCTCGTTCTGAACCACAAAGTTCTGCTCTTCCCTCTTGAAGTTCTGCAGAGAGACACAGACGAGCATCTGGTTACGAGAGCGATGCTGCGGTGGATGGAAATGGGACGCGGTGCTCTCTTTAACGAGATGTCTTACGTGTGATTTACACCAGAGGATGAAGATCTCTGCCACCATCCTGAAGAGCTCATTAGAACCCGCATCCGGCTCCTTCAGCCAGCGAGACCTGAGAGATCAGAGTCACATCTGATACGGCACGCTTCACTAAGAAAACCATCGTTAATGATCCAATCCTACGACAATGTGTCACATTAAACCGAATACAAATTAAAAAATATATATATTTTAATTAAATCATAATGTAAATAAAACTATCAAAATAACACAAGTATTTAAATCAATGTTTAATAAAAACAAATAATATAATAATAAATACAATGCAAATAAATAAATAAAACATCAAAATAGAAGACTAATAATTAAATAGTGTTAAATATTTTTTTATTAATAATAATTAATAATAAGTTTTACAATTACAATGTTAAATATATATATATAAATAATTAAATCATATGTCAATACAAAATATTATTAATAAAATAATAATAATATAATTAATATTAATAATAATATAATTAATAATAAAATTATCAAAATAACAAACGTATTTAAATCAATGTTTA
>CM050428.1:27970385-27997885 GCA_027564155.1 Gymnocypris eckloni scoliostomus
AGCAGGGGTTGTGTGTGTTGAGCTGCGGCTCCAGAAACGCCACGGGCATCGCACCGGCTAGAGTCGCCAAACACTCCCCCAGCGCGGGCAGCTGTCTGAGACACACACACACACATTAGAATACACGCACACACACACATTATAACACACACACACACACACACACACACACACACACACACACACATTATAATACACACACACACACACACACACACACACACACAGAGAGAGAGAGACACACACACACACACACACACACACACACACACACAAACACATTATAACACACACACACACACACACACACACACACACACACACAGAGAGACACACACTACACACACACACACACAGAGAGACACACACACACACACACACACACTCACAGAGAGAGACACACACACACACACACACACATACACACACTCACAGAGAGAGACACACACACACACACACACATACACACACACACAGAGAGAGAGACACACACACACACACAGACACTCACACACACACACACACACACACACACACACAGAGAGACACACACACACACACACACAGAGAGAGACACACACACACACACACACACACACACACACACAGAGAGAGACACACACACACAGACACACACACACACACACACACACACACACACACACACACACAGAGACACACACACACACACACACAGAGAGAGAGAGAGACACACACACACACACACACACACACACACACACACTTGTGTAAGAGCGTGTCAAACGCGTCCCCCTCAGTGAATCACTGCTCCTGTGCGCTCACCTCTCCACATAGATGTTCTTCCCCGTCCCCAGCGAGTATAAACTGGTCAGGATTCGATAACACGACACCTGCACATCATCCACTGACAAAACACCACCAAACACGGAGCATCACATTAACCCTGAAACACCTACAACATGTTCGGGACACCCACACGCCTGTACTTTAAAAATAATAATAATATATATATATATATATTTCACTTTTTCAAATTCTTCTTCTTTCTCTTTATCTTTCTCTCCTTCCCTTGCTAGCTTGTACTTATTTGAACAATGCCTGAGACTTGGTGTTATTGGTACTTCTTCTGTATGTTTGTCTCTTCAAGATTAATCACTTTATGTATTCCCAATTGTAAGTCGCTTTGGATAAAAGCGTCTGCTAAATGACTAAATGTAAATGTACTTTTCTTGCTTTTTCAAAACTATTCTAGCCAAGTGCATATATCATTATAAACAGGAGAGAAGCGTCAGTTTTCCAAATAAGTTATTATCGTTATATTATTATTTATACAGAGAAATACAGGTCTGTTTAGTTCACTCACAGTATAGATGTACAAACACAAATACACACGCTGGCATTAAATGTGTTGTTTTTGTGGTGACTCACGCAGCAGGTCGGATCCGAACTGGTGTTCGGTGATGTGCTCGAACAGAGCGGTGAGGATGGGCAGCAGAGCCACGGTGGTGTAGTTGATGTTCTGCGAGACGCCCTTCATCTGACTGCGTGAGTGCGTGAACTTCCCCAGCTTCAGGTTCTCCAGAGTCTTCTCCAGATCCTCAGCCGCGTTCTCGAAGAACGTCCTCAGACCGGCTTTGACCAGGTCCGATCCGGACTTCATCACGGTCCTGAGAGAGAAACTGTCCTTCAGCATCAGCTCAGTCACACAGCACAGCTGACGTCTTGATCGGTTTCATCACATTAATTAACACGCAGAACGCATTCAGGAAGAGATGCATTAACATTTCTAAAACTGCATCGTTTTTAGCAAGGGAACAAAACTTTGCTGCAAATGCTTTAAGATCCTCAAAATACTCATCGTTTATGTTTTCATTTCAGATTTTTTACAACTATAATAAATACACACTTATAGGACACATAGGATATAATGGCGCTTTTCCACTGCATGGTACATGCAGTGCACGGTTCGCACAGGCGATGAGTGCAGTACGGCACAGCTCAGTTCGGGTCGGTTTGCGTTTCCACTGCAGTTTATACCGCTATAGAGTGGGCGGGATTATTCACGTGTTATAGCTGCACCGCCTCTACTGCCGTGACATCATCGTAAACGCGCCACAAACAAACTCACAACAAAGAAAGGAGACGGAATCGTGTTCTTCACTCTCGGCATGTGGATGATTTTAACAGCAATGGAGAGGTCTATGAGAACGCTTGTGATTTACCCCCAGCAGCAGAGACTGTGGTGCAGTGCCACGGGCTGTAGATGAGGAGAGCAGGGATGTGTTTAACAGCAATGGAGAGGTCTATGAGAACGCTTGTGATTTACCCCCAGCAGCAGAGACTGTGGTGACAGTGACACGGGCTGTAGAGGAGGAGAGCAGGGATGTGTTTAACAACAATGGAGAGGTCTATGAGAATGCTTGTGATTTACCCCCAGCAGCAGAGACTGTGGTGACAGTGACACGGGCTGTAGATGAGGAGAGCAGGGATGTGTTTAACAGCAATGGAGAGGTCTATGAGGCAGCTTGTGATTTACCCCCAGCAGCAGAGACTGTGGTGACAGTGACACGGGCTGTAGAGGAGGAGAGGGATGTGTTTAACAGCAATGGAGAGGTCTATGAGAACGCTTGTGATTTACCCCAGCAGCAGAGACTGTGGTGCAGTGACACGGGCTGTAGAGGAGGAGAGGGATGTGTTTAACAGCAATGGAGAGGTCTATGAGAACGCTTGTGATTTACCCCCAGCAGCAGAGACTGTGGTGCAGTGACACGGGCTGTAGAGGAGGAGAGGGATGTGTTTAACAGCAATGGAGAGGTCTATGAGAACGCTTGTGATTTACCCCCAGCAGCAGAGACTGTGGTGACAGTGACACGGGCTGTAGAGGAGGAGAGCAGGGATATTCGTGCAGGTGTGCTGCTTTAACGTTACTTGATTAGTTAACTATTCATGCAGCGTGTTCTGTAAAGTGAATTATCAATAAACTTTTGAATATTTCAAAATGTACAATGTATCCCTTGTTTTTTTATTTATGTGATGGTTTTTATAATCATGGCATTAATCATTTGTCTTTTTCAAGAGGTTCATTACGTGCTCATACAATGATACATATTTAATATAGTCTGGAGGTACACTTATTCAATCAGATTGTTTTTAATTGAAGAAAAACACAGATACAAAGGTAAAAATATAAACAGAAGACATACTCTGAAAATATAGCAAGTTCAAAAGTAACGTTATACATAAGACTTTTTCACGCCATCAAGCTCTCACTGGATCTGCTCCTCGGCTATCAACGAGAGGAACGTCTGAACTTCCTCAACAGACAATGAAACAGATCATTTGTGGTTGATGCAAAAAGGTGCGTTTGTTGAAACAAAAGTTGCGTCCGATCCTTCGCTGGCTGTGCTGATTTAAATCTAGCGGGCCTATGGGTCTCATGTCGCAAGCTCAGTGACGCAGTAATGATGATTCTCTCCGGCCAATCAGTGATCAGCAGAGTTTACACGTCACGTTTTGATAACGGTACGGATCGCTTGGAACCTCGGCTGAGGTGGTACTAAAAAAGTACCTGGTACCTGGTACATGCAGTGGAAAAGCGCCATAAGACATTTGTTTTCGGGTCGTTTTGACTATGGAGAGCCAATTAGTGTCAAAATACTTTCTGAAAAATTATCTGTGGAGTAACATTAATGTCAAAAATACTTTCTGAAAAATTATCTGTGGAGTTACAATAATGTCAAAAATACTTTCTGAAAAAGTATCTGTGGAGTTACATTAGTGTCAGAAAACTTTCTGAAAAGTATCTGTGGAGTTACAACAGTGTCAAAAATACTTTCTGAAAAAGTATCTGTGGAGTTACACAAGTGTCAAAAATACTTTCTGAAAAAGTATCTGTGGAGTTACACAAGTGTCAAAAATACTTTCTGAAAAAGTATCTGTGGATTTAAAACAGTGTCAAAAATACTTGCTGGAAAAGTATCTGTGGAGTTACATAAGTGTCAAAAATACTTTCTGAAAAATTATCTGTGGAGTTACACAAGTGTCAAAAATACTTTCTGAAAAAGTATCTGTGGATTTAAAACAGTGTCAAAAATACTTGCTGGAAAAGTATCTGTGGAGTTACATAAGTGTCAAAAATACTTTCTGAAAAATTATCTGTGGAGTTACTGTCAAAAATACTTTCTGAAAGTATCTGTGGATTTAAAACAGTGTCAAAATACTTGCTGGAAAAGTATCTGTGGAGTTACATAAGTGTCAAAAATACTTTCTGAAAAATTATCTGTGGAGTTACACAAGTGTCAAAAATACTTGCTGAAAAAGTATCTGTGGAGTTACAACAGTGTCAAAAATACTTGCTGAAAGTATCTGTGGAGTTACATAAGTGTCAAAAATACTTGCTGAAAAAGTATCTGTGGAGTTACACAAGTGTCAAAAATACTTTCTGAAAAAGTATCTGTGGATTTAAAACAGTGTCAAAAATACTTGCTGGAAAAGTATTTGTGGAGTTACATAAGTTTCAAAAATACTTGCTGAAAAAAGTATCTGTGGAGTTACATAAGTGTCAAAAATACTTGCTGAAAAATGTATCTGGAGTTACATAAGTGTAAAAAATACTTGCTGTAAAAGTATCTGTGGAGTTACAATAGTGTCAAAAATACTTTCTGAAAAATGATCTGTGGAGTTACATAAGTGTCAAAAATACTTTCTGAAAAAGTATCTGTGGAGTATCTGGGGTAAATTCAGTAACAGCATGGTAACATTTAATACTTTTCCCACATTCACTCATTAATAAGAAGCTGATGATCACACACAGTATGGTTTTAGTAGAATAATATTAAGTTATCACTGTTTTATAAAATAAAGATGCTTCCTGGAATCGGTCAACAGATTGTGAATGCATTATGAGGGTACTGAAGATACTGACAGGAAGTGAGGTCATACCTGGTGTCCAATGTGTGTGCGAGGATGTGCAGACAGCTGACCATAGTGGTGGAGTCAATTCCTGTAAACACACAGCAGAAACTACTGAGAACCAGCGACTCGATGAGCATCAGAGACCATCAGACAGACACGGGGATCTTACCAAACAGAGAGATCCTGTGTCTAACCACAGCGGCCAGCTTACAGAACAGACTACAGACCAGCAGAACGCAGCAGGAAGTGAGGAGACAGCGAGAGGAAGGAGAAACGCGAGCTTAGACAGGTGAGGAGAGAAGAAGCAGCTACAAAAACATCAATCAGAAACCAGCGAGTGCAGTGAGCTGATTTATAAATCAGGTGTCACGAGCGAGGAGGTAAAGCAACATGTTTCTGACTATGAGATTCATATTTCTATAATTGCATGACGTGAGCCACTCATCACCTGGTGACCATCTCCTTCTCTTTGTTCGATGCGTATCCGCTGCTGCTCAGATTCTTAGTGGCCGACGACAGGAAGTAGAGCGAGTGGTTTTTAAAGTACTGGTCTATGAGGGGGAGGAGCACCTACAGGAAGTACAACAGGTGAACAGGAAATTAAACTCAGTATGGTTTATATATATATATAATTATTGGTTTTAATTAATAATATAGGTTTCAACTTTAAATCAAATATAAAAATACGTACATTTAAATATGTATTTTTATAATGTAATAATTTTAAATAATAATTACAAATATAATATTTGTGTGTGTGTGTGTGTATATATATATGTAAACATATGTATTTATATACATATATAATACACACACACATACACACACACAAATATTATATTTGTAAATATTATATTTAAATTATTTAAATACAAATTTAAAAACTTTTAATGCTATTAAATATGTAAATACATACATTTAGATAAAAAAAAAAAATAACTGAAATATAAAATCAAATATAAAATAATGATAAATTAATCCAAATTAATATACTATATATATATATATATATATATATATATATATATATATATATATATATATATACACACACATACATGTACATGTAATATATATATAATATAATTTAGTTATATATAAAATTATAATATTCATATTATATAATAACTTATATAATTAATAAATGTATATAATTAAATGGTACAATATATAATATAATATAAAAGCATAAAATTCAATATCATTACATTTTAATTAATTATATTAAATTAAATTAATTTGAAATAATATTAAATGTATAAACGTATACATTAAAATAATAAATAAATAAATAAGTGTGTGTTTGTAATTAAATGTACATTACATCTGTATCTCATGATCATTCTCAAACCTTAGCAAAGAACTTGATTTGTTGTTCATGCGGCGATCTGTCGTTCTTCCCGCTGCTTGCCATCGCCTCTGAAACGAGTGTGAAGGTTAATTCATGAATCAGTGACAGAACGAGCGTCTCTACCCCCAGCGAGAAACACTTCCACTAACCGAGATGAGCGATGAACTCTTGCGCCGAGTCCACGTACTTCAGCAGCTTCTTCAGGAAGCGGAAGGCAAAGCGTTTCTCCATCGAGTCCTGCTCCATGTCCTTCAGACCCCTGAAACACAGCAGCAGACGCGGGGTTAACCCTGTAACTATACAGATAAACATATTAGTCTGTTTATTCTAAGCGTACACGCGTGTCTACAGCAGGATGGATTCTGATTGGCTGTCAGTATTTGTATCGTTCATCAGCTGGAAAAGAATCGTGATTCCAACGATATTGTTTATCTGTGCGTTTATCGTTATAGTTGTGGTGTGGACAATATATTCTTTAATATTGAGAACGATTTTTAGAACTAAATCTTATATATATATGTGTGTGTGTGTGTGTGTGTGTGTGTGACCATGGACTACAAAACCAGTCATAAGGGTCAAATTTTTTGAAATTGAGATTTATGCATCATCTGAAAGCTGAATAAATAATATTTCCATTGATGTATGGTTTGTTATGACCGGACAATATTTGAAAATCTGGAATCTGAGGGTACAAAAAAATCTAAATTTTGAGAAAATCATATTTAAAGTTGTTCAAATTAAGTTCTTAGCAATGCATATTAATAATCAAAAATATGTCTTATGATAGGAAATGTACTAAATATCTTCATGGAACACGATCTTAATATCCTAATGATTTTTGGCAAAACAGAAAAATGATAATTTTGACTCATACAATGTATTGTTGGCTATTACTACAAATATACCTGTGCTGCTTATGACTGTGCTCCAGTGTCACATATATATTTTTTTTAAACGTCCATCTTTATTTGACCCTCTAAATCTAGCACTCTCTATTCTAATTCTATTCTTAAAAAACAAAAACAAATACGTATTAAACTTGCACTCTATTAATGTATTAACTGCTTGTTTTAAAAAATAGAAAGAAAAATAAATAACACTAGCTTCTAAATTTTTTTCTGTTCTGTCTGTTTTCTTTTAATTTATTAAAAACATTTTTTAAAAGCCTCTAGTGCACTACATTAAGCTATCTGAGACTTGCATCAGCACTTGCGTATTGATTGCTTCTATTGTCACTTTGGATAAAAGCATCTGCTATCTTCAGTTGTCTGAATAGTGATCGTTCTTGGTGTGAAGGGGCTTTAGACTCATGCGTGTGAAAGCACACACACACACACACACACACACACCTGCTGATGGCGTATCCGTGGATCTGGAGGAAGCGGAAGAGATCCTGCGCTCGCTCGCGGTCCTTGCTCTTCTCTTTGGCCGTGAGCGTGTCGTAAGGCACCAGCAGCGGATGAGCTCCTCCTGCGGCTGAGAGAACATACAACACGTGATCCTCACAACACGCTCACGGAGAGCTCGAGACCAGAGAAACTAACCTCTGCTGCCCAGATCACTCTTCTTCTTCTTGGCCCAGATGTTGTGATAGTTCTCAGCCACGACCTCGACCATCGACTGGAGCACAGAAGACAAGAAAACAGGCCTTTATCACACGAAAAGTGGATGATACAAATAGTGGCGTAAAAGAACTCTATCAGTGGCTGTGACCATAGCACGGCATTGTTGTGGATTATATATGTGACCCTGCAACATGAGAGCAGTCATAAGCAGCACAGGTATACTTGTAGAAATAGACAACAATACATTGTATGGGTCAAAAATTATAGATTTTTCTTTTATGCCAAAAATCATTAGGATATTAAATCATGTTGCATGAAGATATTTAGTACATTTCTTACATAAAAATTATTTTTGATTAGTAATATGCATTGCTAAGAACAACTTTAAAGGTGATTTTCTCAATATTTAGATTTTTTTGCACCAGATTTTCAAATATTGTCCTATCATAACAAACCATACATCAATGGAAATATAATTTATTTAGCTTCCAGATGATGCACAAATCTCAATTTCTTTGAAAAAATGGACCCTTATGACTGGTTTTGTGCTCTAGGGTCACATTTATGTATAATTCAGCACTTATACGTCTTCTAAAGACTAATCTCAGTTTTTAACAATTAATTGAGTTTTATGAAACGAAGGACTATGTGTCACGATATCCCGATGCATATTTCGTGACTCTAACAGGAGCGTGCGATGTGTGTAAAGGCAATTCTAATCACCTTATTTCATTACAGAACCACAAGAAAACAATACAAACAACATATCACTTTGGACCCGGATACGGGTCCACAGAGTTTAATTAATAAGCATTAGGCTTAAAACATTAATTATGACTAAAGGCTGTATAGAAAGATTAACTGAAAGGTTTAGGGCAAACTTGTTGTATTAAACATAATGCACACATTGTGTAAAGGCAATTCTAATCACCTTATTTCATTACAGAACAGCGAAAAATCTATACAAACAACATATCACTTTGGACCCGGATACGGGTCCGCAGAGTTAGGCTTAAAACATTAATTATGACTAAACTCTGTATAGAAAGATTAAATTAAAGGTTTAGGTCAAACTTGTTGTATTAAACAATGCACACATATTTTTCACGAGCTGACTTTATGATGCAATCCTCTATAATTGCATCAAATTGAAGTTGTTCAAATAAAGAAATATTTCCAGCCCATAGAAGATAATTAAAAATAAGTTTGATCATCGTAATCGAGTTGGTCTCCATGATTGCGTGCAATGATTATACTGTGAACAAGAGCGGGAGGTTAATCACAATAAACATAATTCAAAAATAAAATAATATAAAAATACAGTCTGAGTATTCCTCTGGCAGTAACGTGAGCTGCGTGCTCTTTGTTAATCTCGCTCAGATAGGCTAATATTACATATTCAAATGAAGGATGACATGATACACGGTGGGGAAACGGTATAAATGCGCAGTTTTAACAAATATAAAACTAAACTAAATTAGTTCTCTTCCATGACCTCGACCATCGACTGGAGCACAAAGGACAAGAAAACAGGCCGTATATAAAACAAATAAAACCTTATATTCATTTATTAATGCATTTTTTAATCAAAAAATCCATCTGGAAGCATCAGTTACAATTATTTTATTATTTGTTATTAACTATAACAAACATTAATAAATGCTGTAAAAATATATTGCTCATTTAAAGATAATGCATAAATATATTTATTTATTTCAATTTCATAATCTAATTTATTAATGCATTTTAATTTAAAAGTTGCATCGTGTAAATTTGGTTACAATTGCTTATTAATTTGTATTAAATGAGATTTACAGATTAATAAATGCTGTACAAAAATATATTGTTTAAAATTATGTAAAGGTTAACAAATAAGACCATATACATTTCAACATTAATTAATGCATTAATTAAAGATTAATAAATTAAGAAAGAATATATTGCTCATAGTTAGTTAACTAATGTTAACAAATAAGTAATTTCAATTTAATTTTTTTATCAAAAGCTTTATCTTGTAACATTACTTACAATTATTATTTTTTGTATTAACTATTATTAATAAAGATAGCTAAAATGTATAGCAATTTATTGCTTTGATTTATTGATTCATTATTAGGTAATGTTGTATTTATTACCATATCAGCATCACATGCCGATACAGATTCAATATTAAACAATATAATAAAAACAAACATTTTATAAAATCAAACTTAGACAAAAAAAAGATTAAAAGTTTCTTTAAAAATATTATTGTGAGAAAAAAAAACGTTATTCTGAGTCATACAAAATAAGTCAAAAGTTTGTCCAGATAAGAATAATTTCCTCATAACTTTATCTAATGCATAAAGTTATTGTTATACATCACCTGCAGTTCTCTGGACAGAAGGACGCTGCTCATGTCCAGCGGGTTTGGACTGAAGCCGCTCCCCTGAAAACATACGCATAACAAACACTGCGTCACATCTGTGAACGTCGTCTGTGTTTATAGACTGACCTCACTGTTTATGATTGTATTTGAGGCCGCTGGACTCTTATGGATGAAATGACTGCATTTATACGGTTAGCAAACTCTGTAAGTCATCATATAGAGCTGATAATAGTATAAGCACCTGAGAGGCCTGAGAGACGCGGCGCAGCTTCTCCATCTCTCTCTGCTGAAGCATGCTCTCTCCTTCTCTGGTGCGATCGACGCTCCAGCCCATCGCTAACATGCTCTTCAACGACTCGCGCACCGTCCAGCGATACGCCTCCTTCTCCTGCGGACGCAAACATTTATACCTTTACTTAACCAGGCAAGATAATTAACAACAAGTTCTTATTTTCAACAGCCTGGCAGGAGAATTAATATCGGCTGAGAAACATAAAAACATATATTACTAGGGATGCACGATATTGGATTTTTGCCGATAACCGATATTTTTTTTTTTTTTGCCGATACCGATATATTTCCTTTTTGTTTGGAAACAACACCAAGTCTCTCCTCTGCAGAAATTATAAGCACAGTATTTTTTATTTAGTTTAGCTTTTAACAATAACTTATTTGTTAGAATTAAATAAACCACAATTAATGATTTTTGACAGCACATTGAAGCTTTGAAAATAACTATAAATACCCCCCCCCCCCCCCGAAAGTTGCAGTATTAACCATAACATTTAATTTTATTTATATGAGTTGTACAAATTCTGAAAATCTTTTAGAGCTTATGATTTGTTTAAAAATAAAACATATTACACATTAATGAATAAATCAGTATATATATGATTATTTCATTTACAAGCGTCATGTTTGTGATTTTTTCTACAGCTTCTGACCATTAAATCAAAACCTACTCATTATTTTATGACATCAATTACTGCTTTATTTAATCAGAAACACAGTCTAAATGTTATTTGTGTAGGCTATTTTACTTTTAATTAAATTAGAAGCCAACAGCGCCCCCTACAGATTAAAACTCCTCACAGAGCGGGCATTAGGACCCGGGGAGGCTATTACAGCTATTGCGGAACGACCACAAGCAGATTTATTTCTAGGGATAGTCAATCAAATATAATTAGATGATCTAGTTGTATATGTATTAAAATGAGGTTTTAGCAACTTTTGAAGATATTCCATATTCCAGCAGAATGTTTATAATAAAAATATACCAGTGAATTTACCGTCTTGTATGCAATGATGTCCAATTCATAAGCAGTATAATTCATAATCATGCACTTCTGTAAGGTGCATTAGTAATCAGTCTAATTGCGGCATGATAAAATACATCTAATTGCTCCAAAACACCTTTACGTGCATTTCTATATACCACATCATAATCAAACAGCAGTTTCAACAAGATACTTCTTGGCTGACGTAGTAAACACAGATCTATTTCGAAAGTCTAGATTTAACCTTCTTCTGGAGATTAGTTATGTGGATGGTGAAAGTTATCAAGCCAGATTCAGAGATATTTAAATGAAGATACTAGCTCTGAAGTTGCACCGCATGATTCTGTTTTGTACCTTTTCCGTCAGGGATTTGTAGGATCTCAGCATCGGGTGAGTTTTGGCTTTCTCATCGATGTTTTCTCCGTGTTTCCAGCCCAGAAGCACCTGAACACAGATGAGGAACATCTCACGTTTACCCGGCTGACATCGAACGCTTGCTCAGTTTATCCTCTGAAGCCGCTCAGTGTGGTGACAATCTCATGTATATATTAGTGCTGTCAAGCGATTAATCGCATTCAAAATTAAAGTTTTTGTTTGCATTATACGTGTGTGTACTGTGTATATTTATTATGCATATATAAATGCATGCACATGCAGTATTTATTTTGAAAATATTTATATGTATATATTTATATTATATATAAATATGTTTGTGACCCTGGACCACAAAACCAGTCATAAGGGTCTTTTTAAATTGAGATTAATGCATCATCTGAAAGCTGAATAAATGATATTTCCATTGATGTATGGTTTGGACAATATTTGAAAATCTGGAATCTGAGGATGCAAAAAAATCTAAATATTGATAAAATCATCTTTAAAGTTGTTCAAATGAAGTTCTTAGCAATGCATATTAATAATCAAAAATTTAGTTTTTATATATTTACGATAGGAAATGTACTAAATATCTTCATGGAACATGATCTTAATATCCTAATGATTTTTGGCATAACAGAAAAATGTATAATTTTGACTCATACAATGTATTGTTGGTTACTGCAACAAATATACCAATGCTGCTTATGACTGCTTTAGTGCTCCAGGGTCACATTTTGACCGCACTAATATTTAATGATTCGTTAGCTGTTGAGTCCAGCAGCTGACGAGGGTTTATTTCTCTCACCTTCTCAGCAGCCCATTTCTCATGACAGTGTTCGGCGTATTTGTTTGCGACGCACTCCAGCTTCTCCGGCAGGCAGATGCTACGAGAGGAAAACCGGAACGGCAATCAGTTCATCTCAGACCGTCACACATGAGACGTGTTTCAGTCCATACATAATCATACGATATTAATATTCATCATGATATTCATTAGTGGGGAAAGTAATGCTTTCCACGTGTTTGCTAGAGCTTGAGAATGAATGTGAACTTGTTTGTTCACAATTAAAATCCTTTGAAATGTTTTTGATGAAAAAAAAAACCTGACTCTATGACATTATATATAAAATATGCAGAGATATCAACATAAATGGAATCACAATCTCATTGTGATATGGATTACTGCTCAGCCCTGGATCAAACTGAGTTTTTCTGACGTACTTGGCTGTGTTTATGGGTCTGGGGTCGAAGTTTCCCTGCGTGTCCACAGACACCTGTTTCTCCAGCGTGGTGCTGAGCGTGGAGTCGATGTAGTCCGGCGGTAGAGCTCCGGCGATGGCGCTCAGACACGGCATGGCCATCTTAAACAGATCCTGCTCGTACGTCTGCATTCACGAGCATTCAGAGAGTCCAAGACAAAGATAAGTGCTCAAACGCTTGAGGACGGTAAGATGTGTTAATGTTTGTGAAAGAAGTCTCTTCTCATCAGTGCTGCATTTATTTGATCAAAAATATAGTAAAAATTATTAATATTTTTATAATCTAAAAAAGCTGTTTTCTATGTGAATATGTATTCAACTGTAATTTATTTATTTGATGCGCTGCTGAATTTTTAGCATCATTACTCCAGTGTTCAGTGTCACATGATCTTCAGAAAAAAGTCTAATTTGCTGATTTGCTGCTCATGAAAGTAATTATTTCTAGTAAGTGTAAAATATTTGATCGGCTATAAATTAGTACGAGTAAAAAAAGTACAATCTTTATCTAACAAATCATGAAAAACTGCAAAGGTCATGGAAATTAATCATTTTTATTTTTACAACGAATGAACATTTTTCTAGTTATGTCTCAGTCTGAAATATTGTAACAGCTATAAATTGTGAGGAATCATTTAAAATAAAAGATTTAAAAAAATAGTTCATGGCTGCATTTATTTGATCAAAAATACTGTAAAAACAGGAAAACAATAACTTTAAAATAAAATGTGTATGTGTGAATATATTGTTGAAATGTAATTTATTGCTGATCTCTTCACCTTCTGAGAAAGAGAGTCAAAGATTCCCCAGAAGATCTTCTTGTGAGCAGCAGCTCCTCCTCAGACGCCTGACCATAACTCCCCCATCCGGACGGCAGACAGTAGTACTTCCAGTTCTGCTCGTAATGATTCGTCAACAGCTGCGAAACATATAGAAATATAGTGTTCTCATATAGAAACCCTCGATTTGTGTGTCATCAAATAATGAGCTTCACAGACACATCCTCTATTTAAATATGAATTACACACCAGTGCATGTTTTCATGATGAGCAACGAGACAAACTACATTAACGAGTCATTAATGGACACTAGATGATGAACATCTGCAGCTATATTATGATGACTGTAATGATGACTACAGCAATAACTGTAACAATAACCATAACGATAATTACAGCGATGACTATTGCGATAACTATAATGATAACTATAGCAATAACTGTAACAATAACCATAACGATAATTACAGCGATGACTATTGATAACTATAATGATAACTATAGGGATTTTTTTTCCGGCTTTGCTACCGTTCGGACGCTCTTGCTATTGCTCTGCGCTTTGCTCCCTATTTTTGTTCTTTTCTCAGATCTTTCTAAGATTTTTACTTCAGCTGATCAGCACAGTGCTCAAACAACACATTTTTGGAAAAAGGACTCTTTGCCTCCCACTGCCAGCAGTTTACATTCGGAGACCGATAAATACAGCTGTCTACATTCAAACAGATGAGAGAAAATGCCTACTTGTTGCACGAACTGCCACAAACTTCTACAAAGGATTGTGGTTCTTGAAACAAAGTTATTTGCTGGACTTCCAAAACAGACGGAACATACAGCAGACGGTCACCACGGACCCCCTCAGCATACAGCCGGTGAGTCCTGTGAATCTAGTGAATCTCAACAGTTTATACCAAGTGTAGAGGAACAAGCGAAACTGATCGACGGACTAATCGATGGCACAAACAGGGAGCGAGACCCAAAGGCTCTCGAGACACCAGATTGTCACGAGTATCTCGTATTGCTGCTGTAGCATCCTCTACCCCAGATACTGACAAGACTTGTAAGCACTGGTATTCTACAACCCCTATACATCTTCAGAACAGATTTGAAGCATTGATGAATGTGGATGAGGAATCCCAAAATATGACAAAACTCGGATCGAATCAGCCAGCAGCTAACATTGCTACTAACAGGCGCCAAGGTCGAGCAGACAGCGGCATTCAGCTCAAAGCGCAGCCGAGCCCAGGACTCTGATAGTGGGCGACTCTATTATTAGAAACGTCAGAACCAGGACTGCTACTACCTGCTGCTTTCCTCAAGCAACCGTTTCTGATGTGAACAAGGAACTTCGAAAGCACAAGACTGCAAATCGAGTCATCATCCATGTGGGGAAGAACGATATTCGGAAAAGGCAGTCAGAAATGCTAAAGCAAGATTTCAGTGAACACTTTGAAACACTTCAAAGACTTGAAGTTCAGTCGTTCATCAGTGGACCACTCCCAGCGAGGGAACTAACATGTTTTCACGGTTGCTTGGGCTGAATACATGGCTACAAAGAACCTGCAGTACAAAAGGAGTCAACTTCATCGACAACTTCAATATTTTCTGGGGACACAGACAACTGTATAAACTGGATGGCCTCCACCCAAACAAACTTGGTGCAAGAGTGCTAAAGGACAATTTCTATTTCTCCCTCCGTCATCCTTCAGTGGTGTGTGTCAATCCACTCACACAGTCACCTGGACAGAATATGAGTGACCACAGGACTTCATATCAGCTTCCGAAGTCATTATGTGGTTGAAGAATCCCACAAGGATACTGATAACACACAGCCAACTGCTCATGGACATCCCGGCTGAGCCCTGCCCACAGAGCTCATCACATGCAGACTGTGACGTATCACAACAGCTCCAAGACTCAGCACTCAAGGACGACTTTCTGGAAAACAGCCTGGGATGCCATGACAACACATTACAGTCACCGGAAACATCAGAGCTAGAGCCCCGCTCACCAGACACACTATCCCTCTCTCCAGCATCTCCACTTCTAAGCTTTTCACAGAAAATGGAGGAATTGGTGTATGCTGGGACCAAACTCTCTGCAAGCCCGCAGATATCAACTAAAAAACGGCGGGCCCCTCAACCACCAAAGACTGCAGGCTCAGCTCTCCCGCCTCCTCCTGTGAGAGCTCTCCGACCGCTGCCACAACGCAAGGGCCCAAACCCTCCTCCATCTGCTGTAGGTGAACCAAAAACAACTGATAACAGCTCTCAGTGATATGTGTCGGGTCCCGCTATACTAGCAACAACATTCACGAACGCTTTACAATACAAGCGGGAACCCAGTATGCCTGTAGCCTTCTCTATTTCTGTTTTATCACGTGATAGAAGGTTTAAGGCCTTCAAAAGGCGCGACGGTTGACCCATCTAATCTAAGGCCTGTTATGCATCAGTCTAAGATTGCTGTAGGAACAAAATGTAATTCCATCAAGTTAGCATTTTTAAACACTCGCTCACTAAAAATAAATCATTTGTGATCAATGGTTTAATAACCACAAACAACCTGGATTTTATGTTTCTAATTGAAACATGGCTAGAAGACAACTGCAGTGCAACAGTCCTCACTGAAACAGCCCTCCTAACTTTAATTTTATAAGTGTCTGCAGGACTGTTAGGAGAGGTGGAGGTGTAGCTGCTCTGTTTAAAGATGTTTATCAATGCAAGCAAGTGTCATTTGGTCAGTACTTGTCTTTTGAATATCTAGGTATTGTGCTGAAAGGTGCCCCACGCATTCTGTTTATCATAATCTACAGGGCCAAAATATTCTCCAGCCTTTGTTGAAGAGTTCACAGAACTGTTATCAATGATTTCCTCAGAGTTTGACTGTTTTGCTATTGCAGGATTTTAATATTCACATAGATAATGCTGAAATCAAAACTACAAAAGAAATTATAACTGTTTTAAACACTTTTGACCTGATTCAGCATGTGCACGGACCGACACACAATCGTGGACACACTCTAGATTTACTCATCAGTAGAGGTCTAAACATTTCATCCATTGTCATTAAGGATGTAGCTCTGTCTGATCACTTCTGTATTTTCTTTGATATATTGATCTCTGTCACCACTGAATCTAGATCTGTCTCTGTCAGAAAGAGATGCATTAATGAGAACACTAGTGTGCTATTTATGAAGGCAATATCTTTAACACCGAGCATTTCTGCAGACTCTGTTGATCTTCTCCTGGATTCATTTGACTCAAAAGTTAAGAATGTTATTGATGATATTGCACCGATAAAGGTCAGCAAGAAGAATGGCAGACAAAAATCATTTTGGAGAAAATCAACAGCAGTTCAGAATATGAAAAGACAATGCAGAAAAGCTGAGCGGATGTGGCGGAAGACGAAACTAGAAATACACTATAGTATCTATAAAGACAGCCTTCCTGCTTTCAATTTGGAACTAGCCACAGCTAGACAGACCTTCTTCTCAAACCTTATAAACAGTAATTTAAACAACACTGCACTCTTTTTGCTACTGTTGAGAGACTGACAAACCCCCCAAGTCAGATTCCCAGTGAAATGCTCTCGGACAGCAAATGCAATGAGTTTGCTTCCTTCTTTTCAGAGAAGATCAGTAATATCAGGAAGGAGATTGGCACATCTTCCTGTAATACAGAGGTCACACAGATTCGACAGCAATCTCAAAAGAAGTGACTATGTCTGTTTTAAAACAATTGATAGCAAAATTTTGGAAGAAATAGTACAGCATCTTAAATCGTCAACCTGCTATCTTGACACACTTCCCACATCTTTTTTCAAAAGTGTGCTTAACTGTTTAGAAGCAGATCTCTTAGAAGTGGTAAACACCTCACTTCTTTCTGGGACTTTTCCAAACTCCTGAAAACTGCAGTTGTTAAGCCCCTTCTGAAAAGAGCAATCTTGATAACACCATGTTGAGCAACTATAGACCAATATCAAATCTTCCTTTCATAGGTAAGATTATTGAAAAGGTAGTTTTAATCAGCTGAACAACTACTTAAACTCAAATGGATACCTGGATAATTTTCAATCTGGTTTCGCGTGCATCACAGCACAGAGACAGCACTCATTAAGATAATAAATGATATTCGCTTTAATTCTGATTCTGGCAAAATATCAGTGCTGGTACTACTAGATATTAGTGCTGCGTTTGACACTGTCGATCATAACATACTTCTAGAGAGACTGGAAAACTGGGTCGGGCTTTCTGGGATGGCACTCAAATGGTTCAGGTCATACTTAGAAGGGAGAGGTTATTATGTGAGTATAGGAGAGCATAAGTCTAAGTGGGACGTCCATGACATGTGGAGTCCCACAAGGCTCAATTCTTGCACCGCTGTTGTTTAGCCTGTATATGCTCCCACTAAGTCAGATAATGAGGAAGAACCAAATTGCCTATCACAGCTATGCTGATGATACCCAGATCTACCTAGCCTTATCTCCAAATGATTATAGCCCCATTGACTCCTCTGCCAATGCATTGGTGAAATTAACAGTTGGATGTGCCAAAACTTTCTTCAGTTAAACAAGGAGAAAACTGAAGTCATTGCATTTGGAAACAAAGATGAAGTTCTCAAGGTGAATGCATACCTTGACTCTAGGGGTCAAACAACTAAAAATCAAGTCAGAAATCTTGGGGTGATTCTGGAGACAGACCTTAGTTTTAGTAGTCATGTCAAAGCAGTAACTAAATCAGCATACTATCATCTCAAAAACATTGCAAGAATTAGATGTTTTGTTTCCAGTCATGACTTGGAGAAACTTGTTCATGCCTTTATCACCAGCAGGGTGGATTATTGTAATGGTCTCCTCACCGGCCTTCCAGAGAAGACCATTAGACAGCTGCAGCTCATCCAGAACGCTGCTGCCAGGATTCTGACTAGAACCAGAAAATCTGAGCATATCACACCAGTCCTCAGGTCCTTACACTGGCTTCCAGTTACATTTAGGATCGATTTTAAAGTACTTTTACTCGTTTATAAGTCACTCAATGGTCTAGGACCTAAATATATGTCAGATATGCTCACTGAATATAAACCTAACAGACCACTCAGATCATTAGGATCGAGTCAGTTAGAAATACCAAGGGTTCACACAAAACAAGGGGAGTCCGCTTTTAGCTATTATGCTGCCCGCAACTGGAACCAGCTTCCAGAAGAGATCAGATGTGCTAAAACATTAGCCACATTTAAATCCAGTCTCAAAACTCATCTATTTAGCTGTGCATTTGTTGAATGAGCGCTGTGCTACGTCCGAACTGACTGCATTGTATTTTATGTATAATCATTTTCTATTTAACTGTTTTAAATCTCATTTTAAATCAATTTCTATATCATTTTAAAACTCCTTGTTTTATTATTTTTAACTTCTTGTTTTTATTGCTGTGAATGATTATTTCACATTCTTTTATGTAAAGCACTTTGAATTACCAATGTGTATGAAATGTGCTATACAAATAAACTTGCCTTGCCTTGCCTTGCCTAGCAATAACTGTAACAATAACCATAACGATAATTACAGCGATGACTATTGATAACTATAATGATAACTATAGCAATATCTGTAACAATAACCATAACGATAATTACAGCGATGAATATTGCGATAAATATAATGATAACTATAGCAATAACTGTAACAATAACCATACCGATAATTACAGCGATGATTATTGCGATAACTATAGCAATAACTGTAACTAACTATAACGATGACTATACCAATAATTACAGCGATGATTATTGCAATAACTATGACAACAAAATAAATAACTATAGTGGGAATTATAATTATAAAGATAACTATAACAATAATTATAAAAAATATAACAAAAAAACATTCTGAAAGTGATTTCATATAAATGGTCCTCATATAAAAACACTGTGTGTCATCAACTAATGATCTTCACAGAAACATCCTCTATTCAAATATTATTTAAATGTGAATTACACGACAGTGCATGTATTCATGACGAGCAACGAGACAAACTACATTAACGAGTCATTAATGGACACTAGATGATGAACATCTGCAGCAAAAGAGCCCTAAACAAAAGCAGCGATGCATAAAAACCCCACTGCTGATGAGAGAGGGGTGTGGTTAAGAAAAGGGGTGGAGTCTATCAAGAATGACATGGTGGATATGGGAGTGGCTCAAACAGAAGGGGCGGAGTCAAACTACAGAATTATGGAAGGAAAAAGCTGTGATGCAGTGAAGAAAACTCTTCTTCTGTCCGAGTATATGAACACAATCTCTGTCACGTAATCGTGAGACGTGTGAGCGCTGTTTACCTTCAGAGGCATCTTACAGTATTCAGACAACAACGGCACGTCAAACACCAACCGACGCAGCAGATGCTGGAGCATGGAGGGCCTGAGGTACCTGAACACAACACAAAACAAGTTCATAGCGATAACTATAACGATAATTATACCGATAATTACAGCGATGACTATAGTGCTAACTATGATGATGACTACAGCAATAACTAGAATGATAACTATAGCAATAATTACAACGATAACTATAATTATAGCTATACCGATAATTTCAGCGATGACTATAGTGATAACTATGATGATGACTACAGCAATAACTAGAATGATAACTATAGCAATAATTACACCGATAATTACAGTGATGACTATAGGCAAGGCAAGTTTATTTATATAGCACATTTCATACACAGTGGGAATTCAAAGTGCTTCACATAAAAGGAAGTGAATTAGACATTAATAATAATAATAAAAACAAGGAATAAAAATGGGATAACTATAATGATAACTTTAGCGATAATTACAGCGATGACTATAGCGATAACTATAATGAAAGCTATACTGATAACTAAAGCAAAACTTTAACAATAATTATACCGATAATTACAGTAATGAATATAGCGATAACTAAAATTATAACTATACCGATAATTACAGCGATGACTATAGCGATAACTAAAATGATAACTATAGCAATAACTATACCGATAATTACAGCGATGACTATAGCGATAACTAAAATTATAACTATAGCAATAACTATACCGATAATTACAGCGATGACTATAGCGATAACTATAATGATAACTATAGCAATAACTATACCGATAATTACAGCGATGACTATAGCGATAACTAAAATTATAACTATAGCAATAACTATACCGATAATTACAGCGATGACTATAGCGATAACTAAAATTATAACTATAGCGATAATTACAGCGATGACTATAGTGATAACTAAAATTATAACTATAGCAATAACTATACCGATAATTACAGCGATGACTATAGCGATAACTAAAATGATAGCTATATCGATAACTATAACAATAGTTATACAGATAATTACAGCGATGACTATAGCGATAACTAAAATGATAGCTATATCGATAACTAAAGCAAAACTTTAACAATAATTATAGCGATAATTACAGTAATGACTATAGAAATAACTATAATGATAACTATAGCAATAACTATACCGATAATTACAGCGATGACTATAGCGATAACTAAAATGATAGCTATATCGATAACTAAAGCGATAACTATAACAATAGTTATACTGATAATTACAGCGATGACTATAGCGATAACTAAAATGATAGCTATATCGATAACTAAAGCGATAACTATAACAATAGTTATACTGATAATTACAGCGATGACTATAGCGATAACTAAAATGATAGCTATATCGATAACTAAAGCGATAACTATAACAATAGTTATACTGATAATTACAGCGATGACTATGGTGATAATTATGATGACTACAGCAATAATTATAATGATAGCTATACCGATAATTACATCAGTGACTACAATGATAAAAATAACAATTACAGCAATGACTATACCGATAACTATAGCAATAACTGCAACAATAACCATACCGATAATTACAGCGGTGACTATTGCGATAACTATAGCAATAAATATAACGGTAAGTAAAATTATAACTATAATGATAACAATAAGTGTAATGATAAAATTTATAATTATTTTTTTTTTTAAGTGATTCCAATGATATCATTCCTCTGTGTCGTTATTGTTATAGTTGAGGTTATTAAAAGTGTATGATGAAGGGGTCTTAAGTTAATTCAAGTGCAGTTGATCAGAGCTCGTTACTGTATGATAACCAGCAGCTGTTCTCACTTGCAGATGGCCAACAGACACTCCTCGATGGCGTCTCGCTGGGCTTTGGTGAGCGAGCAGCCCTTGGACAGGCAGTAGATGGTGTAGAGCGTGGAGTCGATGAGCGCGGCGTGATGCTCTGTCCCGGAGAAGTGAGGAGCGCAGCGGGTCAGCAGAGGCAGCACGGCCGAACCGATGTACCTGTTCATAGCCAGAGCCGTTTCTGTGGTGCGCAAAGCCTCCTGGGAACGAACAGAGCACCACAGATGATTCACATGAATCAAAAGGACTCATTCTGTAAATGATTCATCACATCTGTTTTGGTGATTTTTAGTGCATGTTTGAAGTCAGTTCACACAGCTGTAGAGAATCACATTCACTACCAACATTAACCACAAACAAGCACAGCACTGACTCTCTAACATTTTGTTTATCAAGAGTGTTTGTGCATCTGTCTTTAAAGTAAATGTGACTTGATTTGTTGATTTTTTAAATGCTTGACTCTCTGGCGCCTCCGTTATATTCATTTAGCAGATGCTTTTATCCAAAAGGACTTACAAAAAAGAAAGAAAAGCAATTCGTCACAATTCGTTTGACATTCAATCATGTCAGAAACCAGATGGTGCCTGCAAGTTTAAAAATCACACACCCACCACTCGCTTATTACAAACAAAACAAAACAGAAAAAACTAAGAAAAATAAAACGAACCAAAGCAACAACAAGAAAACTAAAAACTAAAATCAACCAAAACTAAATAAACAGCAAAAACAACAAACCAAACCAAAATGACGAAAATAACAAACAAACCAACATAAAAACAAAACAACAAACAAAACAATGAGACAAAAAAAAAAAAAACAACAAAAAACAAAACAATGGAACAAAAAATAAGACAAACCAAAAGAACGAGTCAAAACAAAACACAAAACAAACATTTTGACCTGAATTGAATTGATCTGAATAATGACACTATCGTCTTTTGTGAAGCTGCTTTAGACCCGAAATAAAATTTATAGTTTCAGAAGTGATGATGATGATGCATTTTATTTATGGTGCCTTTCTAAACACCCAAGATCACCTCAAAAGCAAAAAATAAAAATAAATACAAGTTGCTGCAAAAAAAAAAACACACACAACAAACTCTGCACATATACAGGTAAAGCGCAGTAGAGACTCAATAATACATATCATAAAAAAGCCTGTCTAAAAAAATATGTTTTAAGACGTGTTTTAAAAGTCAGCAAGCAATTGCTATTGCGAATATCAAGGGGAAGGGAATTCCATAGAAGTGATTAATTGTCCTACATTAACCTTGTTATTGTCCTGTGTATTACTGTGAAGCTGCTTTGAAACCATCTGTACTGTATAAAGTGTTATAGCAACATGCATGACTTGACTTTTACTGCCATAAACCCTGAATCAGATTCAGTGCATCGCACGATCGTGTAGAACGCTTCCCAGTGTGCACGGCTAATTTAGGAGGATCAGTCAGTGATCCCTTAAACAGACAGTATTAGTGTGTTTGAGCTCAAACATGATCTTCACAGAGCAAATGCTGACACACACACACAGAGACACACACACACACAGAGACACACACACACACAGAGACACACACACACACACCCAGAGACACACACCCAGAGACACACACACACACACACACACACACACAGAGAGACACACACACACACACAGACACACAGAGACACACACACACACACACACACACACACACACTCAAACACACTTGTTAACCATCCAATTAAGCCAGAGTATGTGTTGTGTATTTAAGCTACGTGTCCCTGCAGCACAGACGCAGTCATAAGCAGCTCAGTTATATTTGTAGCAATAGACAACAATACATTGTATGGGGCAAAATTATACATTTTTATTTTATGCCAAAAATCATTAGGATATTAAGATAATGTTCAATGAAGATATTTTGTACATTTCATATCATAAACATAATTATTGATTATTAATATGCATTGCTAAGAACTTCATTTGAACAACTTTAAAGATGATTTTCTCAATATTTAGATTGTTTTGCACCAGATTTTCAAATATTGTCCGATCATAACAAACCATACATCAATGGAAATATTATTTATTCAGCTTTTAGATAATGTAGAATTGGAAAAATTGACCCTCATGACTGGTTTTGTAGTCCAGGGTCACATATTGAACAACTGTGTACGACATCCACGGTTCAATACACTCTTGTGAATTGCGTTTTTTTGGTTTTGCGTTGAAATTTCCGTGTTTTATTTCCGTCAGAATTGTCTGTGTGTCCGTGATTTCACGTGCTGAGATGAGGAAGCGCTTCCCTGCTTATATTTGAAAAAGCAACTCGTCGATCATCTTACCTTATAATGACTTGCAATGAGACTTTCTAAACCTGTTTTCCAACATTATAACGAGTTAAATGAAATAACTTCCTTTTGTGATCTGATGTGGCTTCTCATCACAGAATGAGGCAGAACATATATTCTATACTGTAATAAAAGCTATGTGATTAGCAATGGCTTACAAATATACTTAATGATTATGAAAATACACAATATGGCTTGAAGAACACAGATAAAGCATATTGTCGCAGCAAGTGTTTATTGTCCTTACACTTAAAAACATTACATTAATACATTAATAGCGATGCTTTTATCCATATTAGGGATTTCCTGGAAGGTCATCAGTTCTGTTACTTCTGTGATGCATGTGAAGTTTCTGCGTGAGGGCTCCCTCTGATGTCCAGTATGAATGAAACACATTACTTGTGTTTATAGCGCTTGTCATCGTGCAACTAGGGGCACCGTCTAAGTACAAAAATATATATATATATATATTTATACAAAAATACTCCTCAATAGCTACTGCACACCAGTCAACGACTCCCTGACTGCTTCATTACGTGAGAATGTATACTCATGGGTTCAACCATTTCTCAGGAGCTGTAATATCACATGAAAATATGAAGTAATATCACATAAAAAGGTTTAAAAATCGAATAACACCATTTCCTTCAATACACCAATATCAATAGCATAATATAGCATAATTTCAATTCAACAATAATTATAGAAAGTCAAATGCACAAACTCATAAAACCGTTTCCACCCCTTTCCACTCATACTTGGTGTCTCCCACGCCCCATGAAGCAACACAGCAAAGGTAAAAAACGAAGTCCTATTGGGTCTTTTACTCAGTTCAAGATGGCCGCCACTATACATGCTGATCCAGGTAATAGCCAACAGTTTATAAGAAAAACTGAAATGCCCAATAGTTCAGGTGGCCAGTCTGAACACAACGGTCTAGTTGCAGGTGTGTGTGTATGCATGTGTGTGCATGTGTGTGTGTGCATGCGTGTGTATGTGTGTGTGTATGTGTGTGCATGTGTGTGTATGTGTGTGCATGCGTGTGCATGTGTGTGTATGTGTGTGCATGTGTGTGTGTATGTGTGTGCATGTGTGTGTGTATGTGTGTGTATGTGTGTGCATGCGTGTGCATGTGTGTGTATGCATTTGTGTGTATGCGTGTGCATGTGTGTGTGTGCATGTATGCATGTATGTGTGTATGTGTGTGCATGTGTATGCATGTGTGTGTATGTGTGTGCATGTGTGTATGCATGTGTGTGTATGTGTGTGCATGTGTATGCATGTGTGTGTATGTGTGTGCATGTGTGTATGCATGTGTGTGTATGTGTGTGCATGCGTGTGCATGTGTGTATGCATGTGTGTGTATGTGTGTGCATGTGTGTGTGTGTGTGTGTGTATGTGTGTGCATGCGTGTGCATGTGTGTGTGTATGTGTATAATTCATCTCTCCACCTCGCTAACAAATCAAGGTAAATAAAGAGTTTTTAAAACCCAAGTATGTGTTCATGTCTTAAGTGAGAGGGAACAGAGGGCAGCTCTGTGACAGTCCATCCTATTTTGGGTAAATATCTGAAAAATTATTCCTCTCTCAAAATAAATTTTAAGTAGATATAATAATCCACTTTTTTTTTCCAGTGTACAGAAGTTTTTAGTTGTTGCAAAAACACTGATGTGTCAAAACAATAAGAACCGAACCGAAAACTATATGTATAGAGAATGAGATATTAAACACACTGCCTCTCACTCAATAAAAGAATCGGTGTGTTTTTGAAAGAGTTGATGTTGTTGGTTTAATAATTAACATTACCTTCTTTGCTAGAATGACTCTCACTAGACTTGTGAATTAGTAGAACTTGAACAGGGCACTTTCTTAAAGTGTCTTAATGTACCAAGATAGTGATAAAGACACAATTGTAAAGCATACTATGTGCAGATACGCAGCTCAAAATGGTTTATTTACGTTAAGAACACACTTAATGCACAGAGACAGTCATAATAACAGACTTTGTAATAAATCATAATATGTGCCGAAAAACAGATGAGCCCAAAATATGAACATTATATATCTTAATCCATAAGCGCTTTCTACATTGCGGTTTTCTAAAGGGAGGAAAACGCTTTGTTCGAACATGTCGCGGCTGTAAAACCGTTCACACGCTCCTAATGATTAGATGTTGCTTGTCATTTGTTGACATAAATATAAAAAGTACAGTGAGACTCGCTGAATGTGACCCACAATCTCTGATTGAACACTTTTATTTGGATAATTTAATATGACAGCGAGCATCCAGCGGGTGAAACGTCTTCACGGTAATCGGATCAACATTGTTAATTAAATTCTACAAAACCTAAGAGGAAAGATGATCTAATTATCATGCGCTGTGATAAATCTGCTTCTCTTCCATGAAACGATACAATGAGGAATGAATGATTGTTTAATTAAAGGTACAAACAAAACAAAAGATAAGCAGTTATCGTATAAAGAATAAGAAGTAACCATGGAAGCGGATATTATTGTGCCCAAATACGCACAAACCACACATGTACTGTATGAAATATTGTTATAATAATTATATTATAAATACTATACATCGCCTATGCAATAGGCAAGTACGCAATTCATACAGGTGACCGGTGACCATGCAGAGCTTCGGGAGAAGTTGGAGCAAAAGTTCCTAATGCTTCAGGAAAAGCTGCATTTTGTGTGTGTGTGAGAGTGTGTGAGTGTGTGTGTTAGTTTGAGTGAGTGTGTGTGTGTGTGTGTGTGTGTGTGTGTGTGTGTGTGAGAGAGTGTGTGAGTGCGTGTGTGAGTGCGTGTGTGTGTGAGAGTGTGTGTGTGTGTGTGTGTGTGTGTGTGTGTGTGTGTGTGTGTGTGTGTGTGTGTGTGTGTGAGTGTGTGTTAGTTTGAGCGTTTCGAGCTGGACTGGTAATTCTGATACGCTGTCGGACCAGGGCCGAGCTAGGACCTGAGTGTCTCGGACCAGGGCCAGGCTAAGGCCTATATTTTAGGCCCGTGCAGGGCTCTAATCCTGCTACTATGGCAGTGCCTTCCTGAAATGCAACGCGGAGTGAATAGAA
>CM050428.1:28005385-28045385 GCA_027564155.1 Gymnocypris eckloni scoliostomus
GAGTTAAATGTGTTCTCTGCATTTAACCCATCCAGTGAGCAGTGGGCAGCCGACTGCGGCGCCTGGGAGCAGTTGGGGTTCGTGCCTTGCTCAAGGGTCTCACCTCAGTCGTGGACACTTCCTGCCAGAGCCGGGATTCGAACCCACAACCTTGGGTTACCTCGGGTTTCAAGTCCAACGCTCTACTGCCCCAAACCTCATTTACAAACCTCACTGCACAATTCTCCACACCACAATCTGTCAAACATCTTACCAGCAAACATAAACTTGTTCACATACTTCTCTCCACTCTCTGAGTCAGAAGTCTCTAAACTCATCCTACTACTTGTCCGCTTGATCTCATCTCTTTCAAGCTATTTCTCCTGCAGTTGTTCCTGCACTCGCTCACATCGTTAACACATCCCTTCACACTGGAATTTTCCCTTCAGCATTTAGACAGGCATTTAGACCCCACTTCTTAACAAACCCACTCTTAACCCAACTCTTTTAGAGAACTATAGACCAGTTTCCCTTCTACCTTTCATTGCTAAAACACTTGAACGAGTTGTGTTCAACCAAGTCTTTGTCTTTCTCACACTGAACAGCCTCCTGGACAGTAACCAATCTGACTTCAGTAGTGGACACTCCACCGAAACTGCCTTGCTCTCAGTTGTTGAAGACCTAAGATTTCTAAGAGCAGCTTCAAAGTCTTCATTACTTATATTGCTGGATCTGTCTGCTGAGGTATCTCCTTTAAGGTATCTTGGAGAGGTGAGGTATCCAAGTCGCAACATCTAGATACAGGAGTGCCTCAGGGCTCGGTGCTTGGACCGCTTCTCTTCTCTGTCTACATGGCTTCACTAGCTTCTGTCATTCAGAAACATGGCTTTTCATATCACTGCTATGCTGATGACACTCAATCCATCCTGATGATCTGACGATAGCTGCTCGCATCTCTGCTCGTCTAATAGACATTTCTTGCTGGAATTCTGCTAAGACAGAACTGCTCGTGGTTTCAGCAAACCCATCACTTCATCACAAGTTCACCTTCCAGTTAGACTCATCAACCATACCTCCTTCAAAAACAGCCAGAAACCTTGGAGTTGTGATTGATGATAAGCTGAATTTCTCAGATCACATTACTAAAACTACCCGGTCCTGTAGATTTGCATTATATAATATTAAGAAGATCAGGCCCTTTCTCTGGGAACATGCAACACAACTCCTTGTTCAGGCTCTTGTTCTGTCCAGACTTGACTATTGCAATGCTCTCTTGGCAGGTCTTCCAGCCAGTTCCATCAAACCTCTACAATTAATCCAAAACGCTGCTGCAAGATTAATCTTTAATGAGTCGAAAAGAACGCACGTCACACCTCTGTTCATCAATTTGCACTGGCTACCAATAGCTGCTCAATGCATTAAATTCAGCAAATCAGAATCTTTTGGAATCACAAAATTAATCGTGGTTTAAAATGTTAACAAGTCAACATTCTCAAATTCTATTCATAAAAAGAAGAAGTTAAACGGTCACAAATAGAGTAGAAATACCAGACAACATTTTAAAAAGCAGTTTTATAGTTTTCATAAATAAAGTATTGGTCCTACTGTAGATCTGCTGCACAAAAGCAGTCATAAGGGTCAATTTCTTTTAAATTGAGATATATGCATCATCTGAAAGCTGAATAAATAATATTTCCATTGATGTATGGTTTGGACAATATTTGTAAATCTGGAATCTGAGGGTGCAAAAAAATCTAAATATTGAGAAAATCATCTTTAAAGTTGTTCAAATGAAGTTCTTAGCAATGCATATAACTAATCAAAAATTAAGTTTTGATATATTTACGGTAGGAAATGTACTAAATATCTTCATGGAACATGATCTTAATATCCTAATGATTTTTGGCATAAAAGAAAAATGTATAATTTTGACCCATACAATTTTGACTATTGCTACAAATATAGCTGTGCTATTAAAATATTTCTGTGAAGCTACTCTGAAACAATTGGTATCATATAAAGCGCTATATAAATAATTGTGACTTGACATTGAGTTATTAATTTATGACGTGGTGATATTGAGGATTATGAAAGCAGTGAGGATTTCTCAATCTTGAGAAGTTGCTGAAGTTTGTGTCAAACACACCTGAGACTTTCCTCCTCCCAAGACGTTCACCATCACCTCCATGACGGTCTCGTGCATCCCCAGAACACGCATCAGGTTAGGATGCTGGTAGAAGACCTTATTATTCATGATGTCCCTGAGAGAGAGAGAGAGAGAGAGAGAGAGAGAGAGAGAGAGAGAGAGACACACACACACACACACACTGTTATACACACTCATCTCGAGCTGCTCCTGTTCTCTCAATCAAGCAGAATGTTTCTGAAAGAAGTCTCTTCTGCTCATCAAGGCTGCATTTATTTGAACAGAAATACAGTAAAAATAGTGAAATATTATTATAATTTAAAACCGCTGTTTTCTATGTGAATATGTGTTAAAATATAATTTATTTCTGTGATGCAGTGCTGTATTTTCTGCATAATTTCTCCAGTCTTCAGTGTCACATGATCTTCAGAAATCATTATAATATGCTGCTCAAGAAACATTTCTGATTATTATCAATGTTGAAAACAGTAATATTTTTGTGGAAACAGATACATTTTATTTTCATGATTGACAGATGAATAGAAAGTTCAAAAGAGCAGCATTTATTTTAAATAGAATTTTTTTGTCACATTATAAATGCCTTATAATTAAATGTTTCTTGCTGAATGATTGTAATAATTTAATCTATTTTTAAATGTACTTAACACAAACTTTTGAATGGTTGTGTAAATTACATTGACTATATATTCACATAGAGAACACCTATTGTAAATAGTACTGTTTTTACTGTAGTTGTGATAAAATAAATGCAGCCTTGGTGAGCAGAAGAGACTTCTTTCAGAAGTCAAAACAAAATAAAAAATCATAATCATTCCAAATATGTGTCAAGATACATATTCAAGATAAGACCCATGGAAACAAGTCCTAATACGTGACTCTGGAGCACAAAACCAGTCATAAGGGTCAATTTTCTGAATTTGAGAGTTATACATCATCTGAAGCTGAATAAATAATATTTCCATTGATGTATGGTTTGTTATGATCTGACAATATTTGAAAATCTGGAATCTGAGGGTGCAAAAAAATCTAAATATTGAGAAAATCATCTTTAAAGTTGTTCAAATGAAGTTCTTAGCAATGTATATTACTAATCAATAATTAAGTTTTATGGTAGGAAATGTACAAAATATCTTCAAGTAACATGATCTTAATATCCTAATGATTTTTTGCATACAATAAAAATGTATAATTTTGACCCATACAATGTATTGTTGGTTATTGCTACAAATATACCTGTGCTGCAGGGTCTCATATGTAACGTACTTAATATTAATCTGATTTTGAAAAGCAAGACAAAACTCTTCTTTTGCAGTGTAACTGCTGCATATTGTATTTTTGTGGCTATAGATGGAGTTTCTGTAGTGTTGAGCTCGTCCTCACCCGAGACCGTGGATCATCAGCTGCTCCTCCTCCTTCCCCATGCGGACGCTGAGCAGCGAGCGGATCTGGCCCAGAGACGCCAGCAGGTGGATGGTGTCGTGGACGGAGGCGGCGCTGATGGTGTAGGTCTTCCTCATGGCTCGGAGCAGCTCTCCGATGCTGTCGTACTGTCGTCTCAACAGACTGAACATCAGCCGAACCAGCTCTGGATCCTGGATGTGTGTCTCCTGAGCCCAGCTCACCATCGTCTGAGAGATCAGCTCCTTCAGATTCGCTTCACACACACACACACACACACACACACACACACACGCAGCGCTGCAGCGCACGCTGCCGCCTTTGCGCACCCTTTGCGCGCAGCACACGCACACACACACACACACACACACACACACACACACACACACACACACACACACACACACACACACACACACACACACGAGAAGAATTAATGCATTCATTTAGTGCAATTAAATGCATGTGCATTAGTGATGCGCGGATGAGCTAAAACGTCACCCGAATCCGCAGCTTCAAATTAATTATCCACCCGCCCGCACCTACATTTTTGTCTGATTTAGATAACGGCACCCGACCGTCACATTCAGGGTTTGTATGGTCATGAGAAACCTGGAAAAGTCATGGAATTTTAAAACAGCAATTTCCAGGCCTGTATCGATTTGAAAAATAAATAAACCAAGAAAGTTTTGGAAAAGTTGTGGAAATCTATTTCACAATCCTCTGTATCATAGAATTATGTTTAATTATGTCCTGCATTTCAGTGCGGTATTGCACATGGCATTACTCATTCCCGCAGCTTTCAACTTTAAAATTAGGGAAATTACTGCGAAGCATGTATTCAATATAGCGTATATAAATTAGATGAGTAAATAAATTCATACAAACAGAATCAGAACAAATCAGTCATTTGAAAACAGCGTGAGTGATTCAAAGCACCCTCAAATGAAATCAATAGCACCCTCAGTTAAAGCTGTAATAATGGCATTTTATTGCAGATTTGGCAAACGATCCAGCACGTTATGGTTTGCGCTCTGGTTTCTATTTCGACGTGTTTTTGCAGTGTATACCATCTCAGACATATCTGTTGAGTTCTTGAACCTAACAGCAAATCTGAGTCGTTTAAGATCCACTTACCACTTAGATTGCCGGAGTTTTTGTTCAGGTGTGCCGTACGAATAACCTCATTACGTGTCAACACGATGTAAATAAGAGATTCACTGTGCAGCATAGAGAACTTCATTAATTATAACGTAAGTCTGTGAGATCGCGATGAACTAAGATGAATGACAGCCGGTTAGTGATTAGAAAGGGAGCCGTGCTGGCAAATGAGTCGTTAATGAGCAATATTTCCAAAATTATTTATTTTTATTTTCACATTCTCTATTAAAATACCTTCAAAATTATATATGATTTGTTGGCAAAGGGCAAAAAATGACTGAGCAAATGATGAGTTTGAAGGCGATAGAGTAAGAGTTGATTCTGAGAAATATCGAGTTTAAGTTTTCTGAAGATTTCAAAACAAAATCATCAAGCAACGGTGCATAGTTTCCTCCTATTATTTTCTTTAAAAGAATTACTATATTAGTGAAGCATGTCAAGTCAATGTGAAACCAAACCTGTTTGGAAACAGTCATTATTGATATAGAGATGAAGTCAAGCAAGAATCACACTCGCTTTTCACCGACACGTTCACACTAGAGATCGACCGATATATCGGTTGACTGATATTTTTCCTGATATTTAAGCATTTTACCATAATCGGTTTTGTAAAAAACTTTATTTTTATTTTTATCACATACATAATTATACAGAGTATAATCAGCAGTGAAATGTGTTCTCTGTATTTGACCCATCCAAGTACACACACACCTGGAGCAGTGGACACACACACACACACACACACACACACACACACCTGGAGCAGTGGACACACACACACACACACACACACACACACACACACACACACACACACACACACACCTGGAGCAGTGGACACACACACACACACACACACACCTGGAGCAGTGGACACACACACACCTGGAGCAGTGGACACACACACACACACACACACACCTGGAGCAGTGGACACACACACACCTGGAGCAGTGGACACACACACACACACACACCTGGAGCAGTGGGCACTGTTCACTCAGGAGAAGCTCCAGCATGGCCACCGCATGTAACTTTAACAAGATTCACTTGTTTGAAACACGCTGAATTATATTAACATTTACTATAGAACCATTATTTCACCAATAAACATCTAAATAAATACATCTCTATCGAAATTAATTATTAATTATCTCCATAGGCAGTTTGAGTATAGTTCTTTGTAAATAGATAAACCGCGCTGTCAGCAGTTTTCATAATTTAGACAAAAACATTTTAATAATTCTGATAAAACATGCCAGTTGAGAAATGCAATAAAATACAATGTTTTGTTTGTTATAGCTTATTTCAATATTCCGGAGAATATTATTCAGTGAATTAACATTATCCAGTGCATTATTATTCACTCTTTAGCCTATTAAACCGCTTATAAACCTAAAACTGTAGTTTAAAATGAAGTTGATATTTTGTTTGAGTTTTCCCTCTTTTCCTTAGGTTTTAAATAGCCTGTAAGCGCCGTGCGCGTTTTACTTTGACTTTAATATCAGCAGCAATTCGGCGTCAAGCAGTGTTTAAAATAAAAAACAGCAAATACTGTGGAACCAAATAAATGAGAAATGAATGTTTTTTTTTTTAACATTATCACTTAGATCAGGGGTAATATATCGTATTCACCTCTCTCGTATTCTGTGTTTAGGAGGAATCACGGTTCTCATGGCGCTGTGAATACAGACTGAGCGGCTCAAAGCCACTGTATGAGAACATGATACACAAACTACTGCTCTCGCTGGATAAAAGAAGCCAGTGTCACACTAGTACACACAAGTTTGGATGGGCAAGTTTTGTAATCAAGATAAAGCTGATTACAGTGACATGATCGTGCATTAGGTGCGCGTTATGTCCGTTATAAATGATGCACAAACGAACCGTGTATGTGCGCTCTCGATCACTATAACATCATATTTCTGCTTGAATACAGCTCAGTATATAGTTGAATACAGCGACGTGAATAGTGAATAATAATAAAACACTATTTTATTTATTATTATTAAATTAATGCAACATCACAACGAGCCTTTTTAATTATTTATTTAATATGTATTTTATCATTTATTTACTTTTCACTTTGTAGATCTCGGTGAGTTTTCTCCTTGACTTAGATTAATGTCAGACTCAGAAGTCAACAGGCTTAAAACGAGCGCTTTTACATTTCGTTTCGAAACTCTTCCGCATCGTCTTGTCTGTGTCACCTCACTCTTCTCGTCTGTGTCACCTCACTCTTCTTGTCTGTGTCACCTCACTCTTCTTGTCTAAGTCACCTCACTCTTCTCATCTGTGTCACCTCACTCTTCTTGTCTGTGTCACCTTACTCTTCTTGTCTGTGTCACCTCACTCTTCTTGTCTGAGTCACCTCACTCTTCTTGTCTGTGTCACCTCACTCTTCTTGTCTGTGTCTCCTCACTCTTCTTGTCTGTGTCGCCTCAATCTTCTTGTCTGTGTCGCCTCAATCTTCTTGTCTGTGTCGCCTCACTCTTCTTGTCTGTGTCGCCTCACTCTTCTTGTCTGTGTCGCCTCACTCTTCTTGTCTGTGTCGCCTCACTCTTCTTGTCTGTGTCGCCTCACTCTTCTTGTCTGTGTCACCTCACTCTTCTTGTCTGTGTCACCTCACTCGTCTTGTCTGTGTCACCTCGTCTTGTCTGTGTCACCTCACTCGTCTTGTCTGTGTCACCTTACTCTTCTTGTCTGTGTCACCTCACTCTTCTTGTCTGAGTCACCTCACTCTTCTTGTCTGTGTCACCTCACTCTTCTTGTCTGTGTCACCTCACTCTTCTTGTCTGTGTCACCTCACTCTTCTTGTCTGTGTCACCTCACTCTTCTTGCCTGTGTCACCTCACTCGTCTTGTCTGTGTCTCCTCACTCTTCTTGTCTGTGTCACCTCACTTGTCTTGTCTGTGTCACCTCGCTCTTCTTGTCTGTGTCACCTCACTCTTCTCGTCTGTGTCACCTCACTCTTCTTGTCAGTCATCTCTCTTTACGTGATAAATGAAATCTGATCTGTGATGTAGAGGTCTGCGCTGACTGTTTGAGGTTTTATTCCGCACACACCCGCTCCCGCGATATATTCTGTTTGTTCACATTTCTGCTGAAAGAAAGAGAGCTAGGCTAACAAATACAAGTTTAGTCTGCACAAAATTGTATTTATTTTATTCATCTTATCAAGAGTCTTGAATTTATTGACTGATAAATGTCAATAACATTTTGCTGCCAACACGGAATAAAGTGTCACAGAGAGGAAAAAAAAGTTATATAAAAATTGTAATCCCTATTTTTATTCGTTTTGTCAGGATATAATTTGTTTAGGCTAACATTCAGCCTAGAACACAATAGGAAAAAATGTAGGTTTAGCCTAGGCCTAATATATATTTTATAAGTCTTGTCAAAACACTAAATTCATTTAACATCTTGCTGTTAACACAGTGAAAAGTGCAGCAGAGAAAAATAAATAAATTCGACACAGTCTGTCTTTTAAAATGATAGAATAAGCATAATACAAAAAAAGAAAAAAGGAAAGACGAGTTGAACGTCCTTCAATGACATCGCATTCACACTCCATCTTTATTCTGATCAGTCACTCATCACAACCTGCCAGTTCTGTTTGAGAGCTGTAAATTATATCTGCATCGTTGCACATGCTTTGCTCAGACCCCGCAAATAAAACGAAGCACTGGTTCGTGCTGCAGCGCGTGCATAACGGTCCGAGTGCAGGCTGTACCGGTGCTCGATAAGAATAAAGTGCAGATATGCTGTTCTGAAAGGACGTATGGGAACGGGATATTGTTAGACCGCCCGCTCAAATTCAAATTGCGCCAGAGTTACCGACCGTTACCCCCTTGTATTCGGGAAATGAATCCCGCGGAGTAAGAAATCTGGTCGGGACAGCCAGCAATGCAGACCTAGACTGCTGTGATGCAAGACTCTTGTTCGTTCGGTGCACTGCGTTGAGCAGCAGCGTTCAGTTTAATTGTAGTGTCCTCTAACTGAACGAATGTATTACTATAAAAACAATCTAAACGACGGTGCCATGGTAAGCAAGTGACGTAACGGTGTTGCAGCTTAACACCGGTATAACCGTCATCAGGTCTATCGCGGCAAGCCTACTTCACTCTGTTATTTATTTACTTTATAACAGTAAATAAATATCGGTTCTGCATATCGGTTATCGGGTACATAAACGTACAAATAATCGGTATCGGTTATAAAAAAATCAATATCGGTCGATCACTAGTTCACACCAAGACAAAAGAGATCATCAGAGCTTCATTTCTAACCATTGGTTCTCAGGTTGAGCTGGTTTTCAATCTCTTACGCAATAATCAGATGAGAAGGAGCTGCAATAGATCGAATATCACAACTGAATTCATTACAGAGTGAAAGCCTTCAGGCTTTATTAAAAGGCCATCGATCAGCGGCTCATATGATGATATTATGCTCTCACCGGAGAAAAACACTGCAGTGCAAGTGAAAACCAGCGAAGAAGAACAGAAGTCAAACATCTGCTGTAGCTTCAGTTCAACATTTAAACAAATGAAGCTGCCTACAATGAACATCAGTGTCTACGGTCATTTTAGTGTCTACGATCATTTTGGTGTCTACGGTCATTTTAGTGTCAACGGTCATTTTAGTGTCTATTGTCATTTTAGTGTCTATTATCATTTTAGTGTCTATAATAATTTTAGTGTCTACGGTGATTTTAGTGTCTACGGTCATTTTAGTGTTTACGATCATTTTAGTGTTTACGATCATTTTAGTGTCTATTATCATTTTAGTGTCTACGATCATTTTAGTGTCTACGATCATTTTAGTGTCTACGGTCATTTTAGTGTCTACGGTCATTTTAGTGTCTACGGTCATTTTAGTGTCTACGATCATTTTAGTGTCTACGATCATTTTAGTGTCTACGATCATTTTAGTGTCTATTGTCATTTTAGTGTCTATTATCATTTTAGTGTCTATAATAATTTTAGTGTCTACGGTGATTTTGGTGTCTACGGTCATTTCAGTGTCTATTGTCATTTCAGTGTCTACGGTCATTTTAGTGTCTACGGTCATTTTAGTGTCTATTGTCATTTCAGTGTCTATTGTCATTTCAGTGTCTACGGTCATTTTAGTGTCTACGGTCATTTTGGTGTCTACGATCATTTTAGTGTCTATTATCATTTTAGTGTCTATTGTCATTTCAGTGTCTACGGTCATTTCGGTGTCTACGATCATTTCAGTGTCTATTATCATTTTAGTGTCTATGATCATTTTAGTGTCTATGATCATTTTAGTGTCTATGATCATTTTAGTGTCTATGATCATTTTAGTGTCTACGGTCATTTCAGTGTCTACGGTCATTTTAGTGTCTATTGTCATTTTAGTGTCTATTGTCATTTTAGTGTCTACGGTCATTTTAGTGTCTACGGTCATTTCAGTGTCTACGGTCATTTTGGTGTCTATGATCATTTTAGTGTCTATGATCATTTTAGTGTCTACTGTCATTTCAGTGTCTACGGTCATTTTAGTGTCTACGGTCATTTCAGTGTCTACGGTCATTTCAGTGTCTATTGTCATTTTAGTGTCTATTGTCATTTCAGTGTCTATTGTCATTTTAGTGTCTATGGTCATTTTAGTGTCTCGGTCATTTTAGTGTCTCTGGTCATTTTAGTGTCTATTGTCATTTTAGTGTCTACGGTCATTTTAGTGTCTATTGTCATTTTAGTGTCTATGGTCATTTTAGTGTCTACGGTCATTTTAGTGTCTACGGTCATTTTAGTGTCTATGATGTGTGCGTGCGTGCGTGCATGCGTGTGTGTGTGTGAGTGTGAGTGAGTGTGTGTGTGTGTGTGTGTGTGTGTGTGTGTGCGAGTGTTAGTGTGAGTGCGCGTTAGAGTTCGAGCATGTCTCTGTGTGTGTGTGTGTGTGTGTGTGTGTGTGTGAGAGTTCGAAGGTAAGGAGAATGCTGGGAAACATACGCTCAGCTCTTCTGTCAGTCTCTCTCTTCATGAGTCTGTCTGTCAGCTGTAAATAAGTGTTTATAGAGCAGCGCTGATGAACGACCCCTGAGACCGTAATATAACGTCATCTGCTGAAAAACGCTGAGCTCAGGAACGCCACACCTAATGTGTGGTGTGAGTGTGGTGTGTGTGTGTGTGTGTGTGTGTGTGTGTGTGTGTGTGCAGTGAGAAGTGCCAGTGTGTGTGTGTGTGTGTGTGTGTGTGCGGTGTGTGTGAGTGTGTGTGTGTATGTGTGTGAGTACGAGTGTCAGTGTGTGTGTGTGTGTGTGTGGGGGGGGTTGAGTGAGGTAAGGAAAAGAATGCTGGGAAACATCGCTCAGCAATACTTTGTCAGTCTCTCTCTTCATGAGTCTGTCACCTCAGCTGAAAATGGAAGTGTTTTATAACGGCAGCTGATAGGCGACCCCATGACCCTGAGACCGTAATATAAGTCATCATCTGCTGGCTGAGCTCAGGAGGCATCCAAAAAGCATACTAATGTGTGGAGTGTGTGTGTGTGTGATGTGTCTTGTGTGTGTGTGTGTGTGTGTGTGTGTGTGTGTGTGTGAGTGTGTGAGACTGTGTAATAATATTATTAATGTGTGTGTGTGTGTGTGTGTGTGTGTGTGTGTGTGTAAAGATGTGGTGAACGGTCACTGTGAAAGGAAACAAAAACCAAAAGTGCAGCAGATTTTTATATTAATGTCCTGGTCATATTTAAAATGAAATTTTTAAACCACATGTCAGGACATGTGGAAAAAACCACATGTCCAGCTCATATTTCACCCAAAAAGAATAAAATAAAATAAATACCCAAATTCCTATTAGTGTTATGAGAATTGGACGGAGAGGTGTTTAATTGTCATGAACATCATTTCTATCCTGATCCTCTGGAAACACACGTGATGTTTGACATACGGCACAGGACTGAATGATTCGCTTACAGGGAGCGCTCTGCTCTTTCTCTGAGGGCTCGCGCTCCGATCTCTGCGGTTGACCTTTGATCTTGTAGATGAGAGCGAGCAGACGAGCTTTAATAGACGAGTGCTGATCCTCCTCATCCTCCTCCACTGGAATCCCTGCAGAGACACAGATGAAGAACAACTCACAATCAAGCTCCAGGAATCACACAGGTTTGGAAAAAGACTACAAGTGTGATTTCTAGACCTGGAAATTAATACAATTAATAATGGAAATTAATAAAATAAAATAAAAATATTTTTTATATAAAAAATATAAATGCAACATTTATATGGGCATTTATGTAACAAATATATATATTTTTCTAGTTATTCAAAACTCTAAAATATTTTATCAGGTATAAACTGAAGAAAAAAAACTCCAGTAAATAGTGAACAACTGTAAAAGTAATGAAAATGAATACAATATTATAACTCCAGTGGCATTGTTATTACAAACATACATTTTTCTAGTTAATAAAACAGTAAAACAAAACAGTTGTCATGCCAACTTGCTACTGTAAACCACAGCTCTCAACGCTTGCCCCGCCTCCAAGTTCTTCTGATTGGTCCACTGCTTTGGAACTGACATTGATGAGCGGCGCTGCATGTAAAAGTTTCAGTTATTTTAACTTGACACGGCGTCTTAAAAATGCGGCGCTCATGTGTGCTGCAAAAGACGCAAGCGTAACGGTCATGCACGTCCGTCAAGCGCGTGTTTACATAGAAGAACAATGGAAAAGTAGCGCATTGCAATGGAAAAACACGTTCTGTGTGAATGGCCCCTAGTGTGCAAGGACCTTAAATGTGACCCTGGAGCACAAAACTAGTCAGAAAGGTCAATTTCGTGACCTTCATCATCTGAAAGCTGAATAAATAATATTTCCATTGATGTATGGTTTGGACAATATTTGTAAATCTGGAATCTGAGGGTGCAAAAAAATCTAAATATTGAGAAAATCATCTTTAAAGTTGTTCAAATTAAGTTCTTAGCAATGAATATGAATTATCAAAAATTAAGTTTATGGTAGGAAATGCACAAAATATCCTCATAGAACATGATCTTAATATCTAATGATTTTTGGCATAAAAGAAAAATTATAATTTTGACCCATACAGTGTATTGTTGGCTATTGCTACAAATATAGCCCAGCGACTTAAGACTGGTTTAGTGCTCCATGGACACAAACGTCGTACCGCAGTGCAGCCGCAGCTCGCCGTGGAAGTCGTACAGCTCCTCCTGTATGTCTGCGGGACACGGACAGTCCTCACCCATGTGAAAGTTCAGCAGCATGTTAATCTGAAACACACAGAGAGCACACGATGCTGAAACCGCCGGAGAAACGACGACTGCAGCAGGAAGTGACATCACACCGAGAAGCACCTGTTCCTGCGGCGGCGAGCGAAACTCTTTGGTCTTTTTGGCGGTGACGGCGGCCGACATGTTGAGCGCCAGCATCAGCTCGTTATAGCGGAACTTCTGATTGAACTGAAGCTTGGAAACGAAGCTGTCGGAGAACGAGACGATGGCCTCGATGCGGTGCTTCAGCTCACAGTCGCAGAAATAGTGCAGCAGCTCACACATCTGCAGAAACACACAACAGTTAATAATGCAATGTACACTAACACACATACAATAACACAAGAGACGAGACTCAGTAATTCTGAACACTTCCTTATTCATTTGATCAAAAATCAATAAATATTATTACAATTTAAAACAGCTGTTTTCTATGTGAATGTGTTAAATTGTGATAAAAGTAGATTTTCAGCATCATTACTCCAGTCTTCAGTGTCACATCAGTATATGTTTTATATAAATTATATTCACTATTATGTAAATAAGCTACATTAACAGACACACACCCACATATATATTGTAAATCTGTAAAATTCAATTAAAATATTAATAAAAACTATACTAGTATATGTCACCGACGCAGTGCAGCAATAGAAGAAGATGCAAACATCCAAGGTACTTGATTTAAATTCACTAACAAACACAGGAGATCGCAGGAGAAATCCTTCAATAGCAGAACACAGACTCGAGACGGAGGGCTTAAATAGAGCAACTAACACGAGAACTAAACAAGCAGCACCTGATCTGAGTACTCAGACAATTAGTACTTATAGAAACTAAACAGACAATGAACAGAGGACGTGAACTTATTACCAGACTAGAGAACTGCTCAAAGACATATGATACTCAAATAACTGATTAAATGCATCTAAACTGTTCAATAAAATGATGCTGGAACTATTTTCACTCAGAAGCTGCTAGTACATTTCACAAATAATGACTAAATAATGACATTTTGAAGTTGAAGAACTGTAACAAAAAGCTTTTTATTTTATTAAAGGGGTCATATGATGCTATTTTAAAGATCGTTATTTTATGTATTTGGTTGAATATGCTGACATTCTTTAATGCTCAAAAAAACATAATTTTCAAATACTGTATATTATTGTAGGTCCTCTATGCCCCGCCTCTCTCACAAAGCCCCTCCTTCCGACAAGCACAGTCTGCTCTGATTGGCCAGCTGACACAGTGCATTGTGATTGGCCGAACACCACAAGCCACGTCGGAAATGTAACTTAACTTTCCATAATCGCCAGCTTCAGCTTTCAAAATTAAAGTATAGACAGTTAATAATGTCCTTAGTTTTATAATCAGTTCAAGTCGAGAGGGAACAGAGTCAAGTGATGGACACAGTGATGATACTCGTATGTGTTTGCACACAAGCCGCGGTTGTGTGACCTTGTCTCCCTCTCTCACACACACACACACACACACACACACACACACACACACGGCACACAAAACAATAGCAAATACATTAAAAAATGCCTATTTATATTAATATTTTATAAAAAAATATATATATATTTCAATTAAGAAAAAAATTACAAAGAAACTGCAAATGATACACTGACTTATAAGTAGGGCCAGACGGAATCTGCGGACTTTTTTGGTGATTTCTGCGCAGAATTTTTGGAAAAATCTGTGGAATTCTGCGGAATGGTTTTAGAGTATAGGAGAGTACAGAAGCTGAAAACATTACAAATAACATTAAAATTATTCACTTCTTAACTTTTATTTAAGGTTTACAATACAAATCCTTTTGAAACAACTGGTTTGTTAAACAAAGCTAGGTCTCTTTTAGACTAAATCTGCTGGATCTCTAAAGCCAGGAAACATTTCTTTCTAAATTGTACACAACTCATTAACTAAACATTTGCATATCATAAAAGACTAAAGAAATACTCTGATATAATAAAAATAAATAGAAATTAATGCACAAATAAATATAAATAAAGGTACTTTTAACAACTATAAATAAATAAACAAAGTGGTGTGGCAATCAATTAAACTCTTCAATAAATGCAGTAGTAATTTGGTAGTAAAAATAGTCATTTACAATCAGTAGTAATTTTACATCAGAAAAACTACTGAATGCGAGTGAAGTTGGAATGTAGATGTGAGTTAATATCTGGTGTTAAATTTGGCAATCAGCATCATTTTAACATTCTCCTCTGTTAGGCTGCGTCTGTGTTCTGTTAGAAGTGCAGAATAGTGAGAAAAAAGCCTCTCCACATCCACTGAAGTAGTAGGGAGATGTAGGTACAGTGCAGCTAGTGGGGCGAGTGTTGGCATTCGATCTTCCCTGGCAGCCCACCACTCCACCGCACTAACCTCACCTGCATCACTCTTGTCCATCCGGATGTAGCGATGCCACTCTTCTGTGGAGACATTACTCAGTGAAGGGATAACTTGAACATACTTCTTAATATCAGGTTTTAAACCAGATACCTTGGCAGGATCAAAGATTGGGAGGACTTTGAAAAGTTCAGTGCAAGGATGTCTCCATCACTGACTGTAGCTTGGTGAAACATTCTGCCATTGCCTCTTTAAACAGCTCTGAACAAGTGTACCTCTCATCCTCATTTAACTCATTCAGTTGCTCTCTAGTCTTGGGACGCCAATCCTCAGCCTCTGCAGTGCGCCATACTCAAACAGCATGCTGAGGTCCTCCAGCTGGCTGAAGATGCTGGCAGCTGTGGGTCTGGAGGTTTCTTCCAGTTTGGTTAGAGTGGCAAGAATATCGGAGCTGTGCTCCACGATGAAGGTGGCCTGGACTTTCAGGAGCTTTCCGCTCTCTTCTAACAGAACTCCAAGGTCCCGCACAGCTTTAGAGGTCGGTGGCAGTGTTGGGATGAAGCCTTGCAAGACATCAATATTTCCGGCCAGGTATTGCACAGCTTTTATCCAGGATCCCCATCTTGTCTGGACAGCAAAGCCTGGCATGAGAGGAGACAGGCCCTGCTGCATCATGAAGGCCCTCAATTCAAGATGACGTTTGGGTGACTGGCAGAAAACCCGCTTTACCAAAGCACACATCCGGTTCAGTTCTTCAAATGTGTCAGGAAACTGCACCAATTGCAGCAGATGTGCAAGACAGGTGACATGATTGGCATTGGGGAATAGACCGTGGAGAATTGTGTTATATGCTTTTTCATATAACTTGCAGAATCAGTCACAAAAGCCCATACATCATTGAAATTGGCGTTGTTGGAGTTAAGACAGGAGATGACAGCCTGCGATACAGTGCTGAAATTAACACGATCTAGAAAAATTAGATCTGCTGCAACAGGTGGTTTGCCCACTGGCTGGAGGAGAATAGCAAGGACACAACGGCCACAAGCATCTGTTGTTTCATCAGCAATTACATATACAGGACTTCCATGTACAGCCTGCTTGATATCCTCCAAATACTGAGGAAATAATTGTGGAAGGTAATCAGAGCGTAGGTGAGATGGAGCCGGAACTGACCCTCCCTGTTTGCAGTACTTCTGTAAAAAGTTTTTTCCAGAGGGATGTCAGCTTCAATGAAGGTCTTTGTGAAATCAAAGATGAACTCCTTTCTTTCAGCTGTAGATGGAGTCTTATAGATATACAGGAGGCCAATGTCTGTGTTCTGAATTATATCAATTATTTTAATTAGAATTAAATGTTTGGTCATTCAAGGTTTTAATTGGTTCAGTGTAGACATTAAATTTAACTAATTATTATTATTAATTATTATTATTAATAAAATTATTTAAACTAATATATATACAATATTTTTTTTCCCAAAGCATTAATGTTTGCCTACAAAACCACTACTGGCTCTGCACTCCTTTACCTAAATTAATTTCTTCAGGCGTATGTACCCTCTAGAAGTTTTGCGTTCTGCAAGTGAGCGTTACTTTATTGTTCATTCCAAAGAGGCACAAAATCACTTTCACAGACTTTTAAATTAAATGTTCCTCCTGGTGGAATGACCTGCAAAAGGCCTCTAACACTAGCTTGCTCTATTCTTTTCTATTAAAAACCTTGCTATGTGTACTGCATTAAGCTAAATGAGACTTGTTATAGCACTTGCATATCATTGCTCTTTTGTTGATTTTGATCGCTTCCATTGTCCTCATTTGTAAGTCGCTTTGGGTAAATGACTAAATGTTATATATATAACATTTAGTCATTTATAAAGCGACTTACAAATGAGGACAATGGAAGCGATCAAATCAACAACAAAGAGCTATATGTGTGTGTGTATATATTATACATGTCATAAATAAAGAGCTATTTATTCAAAGTGTCATACGTTGTAGTGCTGGGTGGTAAGATGACCCTCACGAAGCCCCCACCCCCTGTATATTTTTCTTTACTTGACAGGGCTTTATATTATACATATAAAATATAAACATTGCATAAAACTAATGTGCTATTTATCAAAAAATACAGTTTAAATGTTAACAGTTTTCTTTTCATTGGCAATGTGGTGCACAACAGATGCTTAGGCTGGTTAAACTTTAAACATGGATGAAAAATTGTGAAATTGTTTGATATTCCTTATTAATACTTTGAGAAGTACATTCTAACACACAATATAGCAATATATTTCGGTCATAAAGTTAAACGAACTTTTATTTAGGCGGATTGTAGTGAAGAGCTTTGTTTTCTGACGATATGTTTCTGGTGAGAAATCCCGGTGCAGTGACTCAGATGAAGTTCATGTCCTCTTGAGATGGGCGAGCGTCATGCATACTTGAGTATGTGTAGTAGTCAACACTGCGGCGCTCATTCACAGAGATGCGCAGAACACGCGGATGTCAGAATAAAGATTTTATTTCGCTTTACAGACAATCGTGACTTGATACTTTGTTGGCCATTGATTTTTTTTTCTCCATCTCTTCACCGCTATATGACGGCATTTGAAAAATACAGCTCATACCACCCAGCACCAATACGTTTTCATCATTGTGAATTTAGCGTGTATTAAGATAAATTGTGAAGTGTTTTTACAACACTAAGTAAATATCACTTTACATTAAACTTACCAACAGAACTTTGCTTTCGATTCTTGTGGCGAGCGGATTTGAGATGTTCCAGTGCCGTCTGTCGCCTCAGGTAATCGACGGAGTGCTGACAGGATTTACAGAACATAATTCCCCCATCTTCATAAAAGTCATTACCAAATTATTTTGCTCTGTCCAGAGCTGTAATTTTTGCAGACAGGTGACGTTTTTGTAACTCTTCAGCGTTAGTTTTATTGTGGACATTTTAAATATGATGTTAGATGCGCTGCACTCTCACATAAGTCACCTCAAACAGCGTAACTTCAAACGAGCATGCGCGGCACTCTCTCTTAGAGGATGACGGGCGCTACAATCTCTTGGAAATCTGCGGAGTTTTCTGCGGATATCTGCGGCCGCGGATTCCGTGCGGCCCTGCTTATAAGTTACATTTTGAGGTAGAAAGACTAAAATGATATCTTCCAGTAAAACATACTTGAATAATGTTTGTTTTATCTACATCTTTGAAAAATCTTTTGTTTGCAGTGCATATATAATATTTGAAGAAACCAGTGCTGCTCTCACCTGTCGTTTGACCGACTCGGGGAGCTTCTTCTCCAGCAGGCCCTTCACAATTGCTCTCCCGTCTCGCTCCTCCTCCTCTCCGGCTTCCACCGCCTTCTCCTCGGCTCCGGTCAGCCCTTCTTTGGCGTGGTCCCTGCGCTCTCCGAACACGCCGGGCTCGATCAGCAGCAGGATCTTGTGCGTGTCGCAGCTGCTCAGGACTCCCATGCGGAGCAGCGTGCGAATGAGACGCAGGATAGGCACGAACTGGAACTCCACGCTTCCTCCGACCGGGTCACGGATGTGATCTCCTCCACCCTGCATGTAGAGAAGCAGGTCCATTTTACACCGTAAAACTGAACAGTGAAATTATTTTAATGAAATGGGGTGTGGTGTCACGATTGTGAGCTTGCGATTGGGTATGTGGGAGTTTGGGCAGGACTTTAATTATTTTGATTCCCCGGCTCCAAACGAATCTCTACAGCGCAGACTCAGGCTCCAAACGAATCTCTACTGCGCAGACTCGGGCTCCAAACGAATCTCTACAGCGCAGACTCGGGCTCCAAACGAATCTCTACTGCGCAGACTCGGGCTCCAAACGAATCTCTACAGCGCAGACTCGGGCTCCAAACGAATCTCTACAGCGCAGACTCGGGCTCCAAACGAATCTCTACTGCTCAGACTCTGGCTCCAAACGAATCTCTACTGCACAGACTCGGGCTCTAAACGAATCTCTACTGTGCAGACTCTGGCTCCAAACAAATCTCTACTGTGCAGACTCTGGCTCCAAACGAATCTCTCCTGCGCAGACTCTGGCTCCAAACGAATCTCTACTGTGCAGACTCTGGCTCCAAACGAATCTCTACTGCGCAGACTCGGGCTCTAAACGAATCTCTACTGCGCAGACTCGGGCTCCAAACGAATCTCTACTGCGCAGATTCGGGCTCCAAACGAATATCTACTGCGCAGACTCGGGCTCCAAACTAATCTCTACTGTTCAGACTCGGGCTCCAAACTAATCTCTCCTGCGCAGACTCTGGCTACAAACTAATCTCTACTACACAGACTCGGGCTCCAAACTAATCTCTACTGCACAGACTCGGGCTCCAAACTAATCTCTACTGTTCAGACTCGGGCTCCAAACTAATCTCTACTGTTCAGTCTCGGGCTCCAAACTAATCTCTACTGCACAGACTCGGGCTCCAAACTAATCTCTACTGTTCAGACTCTGGCTACAAACTAATCTCTACTGCGCAGACTCGGGCTCCAAACTAATCTCTACTGTGCAGACTCTGGCTCCAAACTAATCTCTACTCGCAGACTCGGCTCCAAACTAATCTCTCCGCGCAGACTCGGGCTCCAAACTAATCTCTACTGCGCAGACTCGGGCTCCAAACTAATCTCTACTGCACAGACTCGGGCTCCAAACTAATCTCTACTGTTCAGACTCGGGCTCCAAACTAATCTCTCCTGCGCAGACTCGGGCTCCAAACTAATCTCTACTGTGCAGTCTCGGGCTCCAAACGAATCTCTACTGTTCAGACTCTGGCTCCAAACTAATCTCTCCTGCGCAGACTCGGGCTCCAAACTAATATCTATAGCACAGACTTGGGCTCTAAATGAATCCCTACAGCACAGACTGCTGAATCTGAATCGATAAGAAGAATCAGAATCTGAATCTATTAGCAGAACCGGACTCGATAAGCAGAATCGGAATGGATAAATCTCAAACCTGCACGGCGTCGGTCAGCATGCTGATGGACGTCTCCTTCAGCGCGTCCAGCGGGATCTCGGGGCTGAACAGGTGCTGCTCGCGCCGGCCACTGATGAAACACGGCGGGGCGAAGCTGAGTCGGGGTTTGAGAGACGTGCTGAGGCCGACACCCGGGGGCCGGTGGCGTCTGGATCCATCGGGGAAGAGCCGAATGCTGCGCGTCTCGCTGGTGACGGGGACGATGAACTCACTACTCATCATGCGGCGGGCGGCTCTGGCCGTCTCCAGGTGAACACTGATCAGGACGTCGTAGAAGCCCTCGCGCAGCAGCCCTGACAGGTACTGGTTGTCAATAGTATAGAGCAGCTGCGATTGGTCCAGGTGACTGCAGAGAGCGTGAGCCACTCGCGTGTTCCCGTGAGCACACAGAGCGCAGTACAGCTTCAGCGTGTGATAGTGGAACTTACACAGCTCCGCCTGCTCCGACAGCTCCATGATGTCCACACACCTGCGGAACGAGCATTAACCATCAGCTCATGAACTTACTGATGCAGCATCAGCTATACACCTAATTAATAAATACATGCATATTTATAAAGGTACTTAAAAAAAAACTATTAAAAAAATGCTTAAAATACATCAAAATGTTACATTTATAAATATCTTAAAATATAAATGAATTATTTTTGTAAATAATATGTTTATAAATAATTTTATTTTAGTTACATCATAAAATTATTTAGAAATACACTATAAATATATTTATATTTGTATAATAAAATAATATAATTAATACCAAAACTGTATTAAATGTAATTTTATTTAAAAACAATGATATTTATAAATATAATACACAAAAATAATTTATTTCTAGATTAATTTTACTTCTGTTTTAAAACTAGACTAAAATACTTCAAATTTTTATATTTATAAATATAAAACAATTATTAATTTCATTTTAATACATTTTATTCATGAATAATCAATATAAATAATGTATATTTCTAGAAGTAGTTTATTTAAAAAAAATAGATAAAATGTATTATATTTATACATTTAAATTTAATTATAAAAACGGAATTTCAATTTAATTAATATAAAAGTATTAATATTATTATTAAATATAATAAATAGCAATAATTTATATTTATATATGTATTTAATTGCAATGAAAAAATACATTCAATTTAAAATCTTTATTTAAAAATAAATGTAATTTCTATTAAATTAATTTAAATGCATAATCGAATGCATAATGCATAAATGCATTTATTTGTTGTTGATTATATATTTATTAATTATATTTAAAATATAATATAATGTATATTTATGAATTTATTTATTTTTAATAAAAAAAATATATATATATTCACAGATATTGGAAAAATGTAAAATACATTTAATAATTAATATAATAAATATAATTTTAATTTACAAATATATTTAATTTTAATAATAAAAATTACATTTAATATAAAATAAAATACATGTCAATAATTAGCACATTAGTTTTATTTGACTACTGATTTTTTAAGTCTCTGTAATGAAACGCGATGGGTTTGTGTGCAAGCGTGCACCGGTTCTCCTCGGGGATGTGTACAGCCAGCATCTGCAGCGCTTCCACACACTGCACCATCCATCCGTGTCTCTCGCTGACTCGAGCCGTCTCCACCTTCAGGAAGGTGTTGGGCATTCGGCTCCACAGCACCGAGCTAATGGTCTGGACGTCCAGTCGCGGAGGACACTGAGGAACGGGATTCTTGTGTTCGCTCTTGAAGATGGCCGACGAGATGGGCATGGCGTTCTGCAGATCCAGGTCCAGTTAGTTTCTCTCATGATGACTAATATGACGGTATGAGGCTATGGGAACATGAGGATGTGCTCACCTTGATTTTGGCCAGTTCAAACTGGAAGAGACTGAAGCTCGTCGGCTGCACAAACACTGCAGGAAAGAGTTTTGTGCTGGGCTCCACCTAAACAACATACTCAGTTCAGACTTAATACATAGCTTTAATACATAAATCATATCTGTGTTTGTGTTGTGATTCACTACATCTGCTGATGCTGTCTGATATGAGATCAGACGCTCTGTCATATGTGTTTTATTTATCACTATAGTACTGTTATACTTATCACTATTGCTATTTGTATTGTTATATTTAACATATTACGTGCCATAGTTATCATTATAGTTATTGTAACAGTTATAGATATTGCTATAATAATCATTATGGCTATATTTAGAGTGACATTTAACGTTAGTTATTGTTATAGTTCTATATATTGTTACTGTTATAGTTATAGATATTGTTACTGTTATAGTTTTAGATATTGTTATAATTATGGCTATATTTAGTCTTACATATATCATTATAGCTATTTTTATAATTATAGATATAGTTACAGATATTGTTACTGTTATAGTTTTATATATTGTTATAATTATCATTACGGCTATATTTAATCTTTAGTCTGTTATGATGGGAAGCTCTTTGCGAGTTATGGTTGTTTATAGTTATGGTTATAGTTATGGTAGTGTTGAGTTATGAGCTGACAGCACCTGGTATGATGTGGAAAGCTCTTTGAGAGTTATTATAGTTATGGTTATGGTAGTGTTGAGTTATGAGCTGACGGCACCTGGTATGATGCGGGAAGCTCTTTGTCAGTTATTATAGTTATGGATATAGTTATGGATAGTTATAGCAGTGTTGAGTTATGAGCTGACAGCACCTGGTATGATGGGAAGCTCTTTGTCAGTTATTATAGTTATGGATATAGTTATGGATAGTTATAGCAGTGTTGAGTTATGAGCTGACAGCACCTGGTATGATGCGGGAAGCTCTTTGAAAGTTATTATAGTTATGGATATAGTTATGGATAGTTATAGCAGTGTTGAGTTATGAGCTGACAGCACCTGGTATGATGCGGGAAGCTCTTTGTCAGTTATTATAGTTATGGATATAGTTATGGATATAGTTATGGCAGTGTTGAGTTATGAGCTGACAGCACCTGGTATGATGCGGGAAGCTCTTTGTCAGTTATTATAGTTATGGATATAGTTATGGATATAGTTATGGCAGTGTTGAGTTATGAGCTGACAGCACCTGGTATGATGTGGAAAGCTCTTTGTCAGTTATTATAGTTATGGATATAGTTATGGATATAGTTATGGCAGTGTTGAGTTATGAGCTGACAGCACCTGGTATGATGGGAAGCTCTTTGTGAGTTATGGTTGTTTATAGTTATGATTATAGTTATGGCAGTGTTGAGTTATGAGCTGACGGCACCTGGTATGATGCGGGAAGCTCTTTGTCAGTTATTATAGTTATGGATATAGTTATGGATATAGTTATGGCAGTGTTGAGTTATGAGCTGACAGCACCTGGTATGATGTGGGAAGCTCTTTGTCAGTTATTATAGTTATGGATATAGTTATGGTTATGGTAGTATGAAAGCTGACAGCACCTGGTATGATGCGGGAAGCTCTTTGTCAGTTATTATAGTTATGGATATAGTTATGGTTATGGTAGTATGAAAGCTGACAGCACCTGGTATGATGCGGGAAGCTCTTTGTCAGTTATTATAGTTATGGATATAGTTATGGATATAGTTATGGCAGTGTTGAGTTATGAGCTGACAGCACCTGGTATGATGCGGGAAGCTCTTTGAGAGTTATTATAGTTATGGATATAGTTATGGCAGTATTGAGTTATGAGCTGACAGCACCTGGTATGATGTGGGAAGCTCTTTGAGAGTTATTATAGTTATGGATATAGTTATGGTTATAGTTATAGCAGTGTTGAGTTATGAGCTGACAGCACCTGGTATGATGTGGGAAGCTCTTTGTCAGTTATTATAGTTATGGTTATGGTAGTATGAAAGCTGACAGTACCTGGTATTATGTGGGAAGCTCTTTGTCAGTTATTATAGTTATGGATATAGTTATGGATATAGTTATGGCAGTGTTGAGTTATGAGCTGACAGCACCTGGTATGATGTGGAAAGCTCTTTGTCAGTTATTATAGTTATGGATATAGTTATGGATATAGTTATGGCAGTGTTGAGTTATGAGCTGACAGCACCTGGTATGATGCGGGAAGCTCTTTGTCAGTTATTATAGTTATGGATATAGTTATGGCAGTGTTGAGTTATGAGCTGACAGCACCTGGTATGATGCGGGAAGCTCTTTGTCAGTTATTATAGTTATGGATATAGTTATGGCAGTGTTGAGTTATGAGCTGACAGCACCTGGTATGATGCAGGAAGCTCTTTGTCAGTTATTATAGTTATGGATATAGTTATGGTTATGGTAGTATGAAAGCTGACAGTACCTGGTATGATGTGGGAAGCTCTTTGTCAGTTATTATAGTTATGGATATAGTTATGGTTATGGTAGTATGAAAGCTGACAGTACCTGGTATGATGTGGAAGCTCTTTGTCAGTTATTATAGTTATGGATATAGTTATGGTTATGGTAGTATGAAAGCTGACAGTACCTGGTATGAGGTGGAAAGCTCTTTGTCAGTTATTATAGTTATGGTTATGGTAGTATGAAAGCTGACAGTACCTGGTATGAGGTGGAAAGCTCTTTGTCAGTTATTATAGTTATGGTTATGGTAGTATGAAAGCTGACAGTACCTGGTATGAGGTGGAAAGCTCTTTGTCAGTTATTATAGTTATGGTTATGGTAGTATGAAAGCTGACAGTACCTGGTATGAGGTGGAAAGCTCTTTGCCATTGATGGTGAACGTTAACAGACCGGTGGCCAAATCGATGAGGCATCCGATCTCTAAATCCACGTTGCTGCGGCTGGACGCGTGTGCGGCGCCAGCAACGTCTCCACCCCACACCATGTAACAGTTACTCCTCTTCACGCTGTCACATGACACAGAGACGTCAGCGCGTCACATGACCCATCACAGCACATCACAGGCTAACGGCGAACGCTCACCTCTCGTGCACGCGACCGCGCTCGTCCCCCAGCGTGACGGTCACCGTGCGGTTCTTGCTGAGGCTGAATTGATTGCTGTAGTAATGGAAGTCAGGCGTGACCCAGCCGACCCATACGCAGGACGGGTCCTGACCAGCGAATATCCGGACCGAATGATAGTACTGCAGGAGACAAATGCAGACATCACATGATCGGCCAATAAGGGCTGGGCGGTATATCAAGTTCAGATTCATTTTATTTGTATACCACATTTACAACAGCCACCAGGCTGACCAAAGTGCTTTACAGAAGAGCAAGATTATAAAAACTACCCAGCAGGCACACAACGTAATAAGACGTTGATATTTGGTAAAATTTTGGTTGTGACACTGTATGAACAGAGCTGATGAACATCTCCTTCAGTGTTCACAGAAGAAAGAGTATCACATGGGTTTGGAACAACATGAGGGTCACCGATTGCACCGAGGACAATAACTATAACAATAATGGACCCCATTGAAAATGAGATGTCACGTCTCAAGGGGCTATCCTTTCAATACATTCAAATTGAATAACTATATCCAATCGCTACAGAATAGCACATCATAACTATAAAAACTTACATAGACAAAAAGAGAATGATGAACCATAAAAACACTGACAGCGCATGATGCAGTTATCAGTACAGTTATTATAGTTAAGGTTATATTTATTGTAATAGTTATCATTATAGCTGTTGTTTTAGTTATTAGAGTTACTGTTACATTTATCATTATTCTGTTATAGTTATTAGTCTAGGTATCGTTGTAGTTCTTGGAGTGAATGCACCTTAAATAAATGACCGAACGTTCATATCACTGGTGCTTTAAACAAACTCTGAAAGCACTCAGAAAAACCCAAATAAAAAGAACCTAAATTTAATATCAATAACCTTTATTTTCTCAGAGCAGCCATAAAGAATAAAGGGTTTCAGTGCTGAACGTCGTGACTTACTGTAGTGATGCTGCTGTAATCTGTTCTCCTGCCTTCATCCGAGTGTTTGGTGGACTTCACTGGATGCCTTCAGAAACATTCACATGATAAACACAGACTACTGACCAAACACAGACAGAAGACATTAAGAGCCCAATCACACGGAGTCATGACATGGATTATTATTTTATTTGAATATGCTCCTTGAGGTTTACCTATAATGTTAATAAAGTTTTTGTGCAGTAATCGTGTGTGTCTTGTCTAAAATGACGTGTTTTTAAGGGACGTGTCCTTTAAGGCTTCTCAATAATCGGCCACTGTTGTGATTGGATAACGTCATTGCATAGGAAACAGTATCAACGCCCCTAGCTTTGCATGTGAGTGTTTTGACAACATGGTCAAAATAAAACTGCACGATTTTCGAAGTCATCGGATCACTGCTGTGTTCACACTTTTGGGGCTTGATTAAATAAATGCTTTGTATATAATAAGGAGGACGTGTTTAAGGGGTCATCGGCTGATAATTTTCCACAAATTGATAGGATTCTTTAGGGTTTAATGAATAGTCTACAACATACTTTGGTTAAAAATTCTCAATGGTAGAGTAAAAAACACCTTTTTTACCATGTCAAAAACAGCTCTGTTTTCAGCACTCTGTTGCTTTAAATGCTAATGAGCTTTGCTGACTCCGCCCCTCTCTTCCATGGAGTGACGAGCAGACCATAGATAAGTGTAGAACTCTATTCGACCGCTCCAGATACGTTGATGCGTCAGCAATCTCACATTCACCATAATAATCAATGAATACTCAAAGATACACAAGCGTATAACTTGCTGTTGTAGATGCAGTCAATGCGCTCAAAAATGGCGGATGGCTTGCATCTCGCGGCCCATAGAAACAGTCCATAATGAGGAATCTAGGTATATATATCCATGGAGCATACTAATCTTCAGCCGCGAAACTGGCTAACTAGCACATTATTCGGAAAGGTGATTCGCAATGATTCATAAAAACCCTTATACTCACTTCTGTAGGTGAAGCTGGATTACGAAGGATTCGTGCGAACATAGATGCATTTATGTAGATCGGCGCATTCACTTTAAAGTGAAAGTAACGTTAATGCTCTGCGTCTTCAGCGGCTCAGATGTCAGGAGTAAATGACGACTGCTATATTCATTTTTAGATCCAAAAACTAAACACTTCAATCGCTTAATCTGAGACATCTTGTCTTCCCTGCACCAGACAGCTCTCAGCTCACTCAGGGGGCGGGGCTAAAGTGAGACGGACCTGTCAATCAACTATAATGGGAGGGGCCTGTACAGAACTATGTCATTCTGACAGGGATCTCAGAACAGCATGATTTAAAAAAGAGGATAAAAAAAAACTAGAGGTGGGCATAGATTAATTTTTTTAATCTAGATTAATCTAGATTAATTTTGAAATTAATCTAGATTAATCTAGATTAAAATGGCTCATTTGAATTCTGCAAGGCATTCAGAATATGTGTGCTACCCAAATAATGACTAAAAGTAAGTCTTTGAGAACGGGTTTCTCAAGCCAGGTGGCGCATTAGACCAGGGGCTCATCTCCTGTTTCCAAAATGCATCACAAACTTTAATCTCTTCCGTCCCAATCCTACGAAAAACTGGAGGAAAATCCGTTCCACTCCCGGAAGAATGACTCCCATTCCTCCCACTCCCGTGTTGTTTTTTTTTTTTTGCCGATAACTGTCAATTACAGTAAAATATAGTACAGATCACAGCGTGCCCACCTTATTAGTTGAATAAAAACCCAAAATGTCGTTTTTTGTTATTATATTGAACTGAAAGCCATAATATTATGCACAGTGTTGCACAGATTAAATTTCATGTAAATCATCCATGCTAACACACACGTCTTCTATTTTTATTTTTTTGACATTTCACTCTCTATAGATATATTTTTCAAAGACGGAGTTTCGAAGTTTCTCGCTCAAGTTCACATGAGACCTAAAGTGCATCCTGTTTGCTTAAAAGCGCAACGTTTCGTTGTTATTCTGAGTGCACACAAATAAACGTAGAGTCTTTACAGATTCGAAAGATGTATTAGGCTACTTTTATCTGTATGACCAAGAATGACGGAGATTTTAAGAGCAAGTGAGCGCACCGGAGCCTGTCCTGCAGCAAGCAGCTTCCACACAAACACTTCAATAGCGCACATTTCTCTAGGTTAACATCATATTGAGCGGCCATGTAAAGTTGCTACTACATACATCTTTCAGAGGAAAAGCCATATTTGAGGTTGATGAATGATAGGTGAGCGTTTGGATGTCCTGCCCGATTGTATTACCACATAGACCAGCCGTTAACAATCTGTCCATCACGGACTGCGAGCCTCTAGTTCGAAGACTCGTTCTCGCCCCCTACAGTGCAATTCGGCTGGTATACATCCGCTAAAATATCAGGGTGAAAGTCATCATAGTGCGTAGTATAGACCCAGCTCCCAACCCAACTTTGAGAATAGATTAACGGCGATATTTTTTTTATCGCCGATAAGAGTCTCACGTTAACGCAGCACGTTAACGCCGATAACGGCCCACCACTAAAAAAAACACACTGGGTGGATTTTTATCATGATAGGATGGATGTGTACACGTGCATCTGATCACCCCTTTAATCTATGGAACTTGCAGGATGTTTTAATGGTACAAATACCTCTTATATGCCAAAAACATCAAGGCAAATTTGATTTCTCATGTCATGACCCCTTTCAAGAGATGAGCTGACGTCGTGAAGTCTGACCTGTGTTTGATCTTGAGCGGCTCGTCCTCACACAGGCCGTTGATGTGCGTGTAAGCGCTGCTCCTGAAGCAGGAGTGAAACTCCACCGGCATGCTGAGTCTGCAGAACACCATGTCAGCGTTGCTGTTCTGAGTCCCGAACGACTTATGATTGACCTTGAGACACGGCGGACCGTCCACCGTCCCGTCGATCCGAGTGACCTGCACACACGACGGGATTCAAACGCGTGCATTCACAGACTTTTTCACGACTAATTGTCAGATGAAAGTAGAAGGAAACACAATATGTCTCCCTGGAGCACAATCATAAGCAGCACAGGTATATTTGTAGCAATAGACAACAATACATTGTATGGGTCAAAATTATACATTTTTCTGTTATGCCAAAAATCATTAGGATATTAAGATCATGTTCCATGAAGATATTTTGTACATTTCTCACCATGAATATATCAAAACTTAATTTTTGATTATTAATATGCATTGCAAAGAACTTCATTTGAACAACTTTAAAGATGATTTTCTCAATATTTAGATTTTTTTTGCATCCTCAGATTCCAGATTTTCAAATATTGTCCAAACCATACATCAATGGAAATATAATTTATTGATATATGATGTATAAATCATGACTGGTTTTGTGGTCCAGGGTCACATATGTTCTCGTCTAGGGAGCACAGTGTTGTATTCGCACGTTTGAAAATGCAGCTTCGTATGGATTTCCATAAATTCTTCACAAAATAATAGCTTTTTCAGTGACTTCTGATCACGCTGCAAAAAAAATATTGTTCTTCCTCAGTATTTCAGTCTTGTTTTCCATTAAGATTCTTAAATCAAGACACGTTTACTGCAGACGCAAAATGACAGAAGATAAGAAGTCTTGCTTTCTGAGAAACTGATCAAAATCAAGTGAGTTTATGATTATAACAAGAACAAATACCTGCCAATGGGCTGAGAAAAATCGACTTAATTCAATGGGAAAACAAGTTTTCATTCTCCACTGGCAGATACTTGTTCTTGTTTTAAACAAACTCACTTCATTTAGTGAAATTTTCAGAAAACAAAATATCTTCATATCTTCATTTTGCGTCTCCTTGATTTTAGGATGTTTATATATTAGTACTACACTGAGGAGAAGTCGTAGTTGTATTTCTTATTACCACGTCAGCATCTAAAGGCTATCCTCAAGGAAAAACACGGAGCTGGAATAATTCAAGAGTTACATAAAAACCACAAACACAAAAATACAGCAGTTAAAATTATACAAGAATATTTGGTGTAGAAACAATCTCATTCAGAAATTGCTAGTAAACTGCACAAATAATTGCAAAGAAACGTTACGTAACATATTGGATTAATTGTGAAATTTTTAATTTAGAAAGACTGAACCTGTATTTTCTCACATAAATCATCCGTTTTATTGACAAATTCATAAAATTATTTTTACAGTGTAGAAAGTGAGTCAAAAATACAGAGAAAAATCTTTTTTTGTAGTGTAATGCCATGACTTTATGAATATAAGACTTTCTGCTCTGATTTAAGACATTTTATTGTGTGGAATTAAGCCTATTTTAAAGCCACACAAACCCTGAAACAGAAGCAAACCGATGCATTCATATCGATCTGGACCGTTTCCATCCGAATCGATACGAATGTCTCTGTGAGGTCCTAAAGCGGTTCGTTAAGCATGCGAGGGATAATCACCGTGATGTGATGGTGGTCTTTGGGCACGTTGCAGAAGGTGGGCAGGCGTTTGCTGAACCACATGGTCACCTCACGGTTCATGTTGACGGCGAAGGGTTCGAAGCCCTCCTGCAGACCACACATGGTGTAGAACTTAAACGTGCTGGCGTCCTTCCCCAGATTCATACGGCCCACCTGAGACAGACCCAAACTACAGACCGGGATGAAACCTGGAGGACAGAGACGCCGAAAACCAGCACGATATGCATCAAAATATCCAAACACGGCATCCCGGCCTTTCTGATGTTCTTCAGCCAAATGGTGCTCAAAATAGAATTAAATCACTCATATCAACTAAAGTTGAGAAAACTTGTTTTTTGCATAAACTGAAAACCACATGTTGAGAGAACTCAAAAACCTGCTGAAGCTGGTTGAGCTTAAACTTTTAAGTTTGCTCAACTTTTGATTTTTTTTTTACAGTGAAAAACAGTAAAGACCCATGAAATCACTCGACGAGCGCCGTTTCGTTTCTCTACTGATGCAACAGGCAAGAAAAAAGCTCTTTTTGATACTTTGATCAATACTTTGAGAAACACTGTATATTGCATCTGTCAAGATGAACGTGTTCATTTCTTTTATGTTAATTTGTTTCCTGTGATTAATCAGTGTTTACAGACAGCGATCAAAATGACTGGAAAATGCAACTGAATATAATCAAACATTTAGTTAATTTGCAAACACTAAATCACAGTTCTGACGCTCTTCAGTCAGCGTTTCACAAAATACAACGAGAACAACATTAAAGACTCAGCATATCACCAGACAAGTGTAATTTCGTTTTGAGGTATTTCCGACTAAAACAGGAAGAAAAATGACAGATATTTGTTCAAAATAATGTCATCATCAATACTTTGGGATGTTTCTCTGATGTGCAGGATTTAGGTCGGTCAAGTCCATTTCGTTTATGTTGTGTCTACGCTGATAATGTGAAAATATACACTGCCCTTCAAACGTTTGGGACCAGAAAGATATTTGATGTTTTTAATGAAGTCTGCTCAACAAGGCTGTATCTATTTGATCAAAAGTAGTTGTTTTGTGAAATATTTTAGCAATTTAAAATAACAGTTTTTATTTTAATATACTTTAAAATATAATTTATTTCTGTGATCGACGCTGTATTTTCAGCATCATTACTCCAGTGTCACATGATCTTCAGAAATCATAATAATATACTGATTTATAGTCAAAAACATATTTGTTTTGGTACCTGTGATGTTTTTTTAAGATGCTCTGATTAATACAAAGTTAAAAGGTAATAATAAAAACATGTGTTACTATATACATTGCTATTAAAAAGTATTTTTTTCCTCTCTTTTTTTTTTTAAAGATATTAATACTTTCATTTAGGAGGGATTTTGAACAAATGCTGCTCTTTTTAACTTTTTATTAATCAAAGAATCAAATAAAAAGTATCATGTTCCAAAAAACAATGAAGAGTTTCAACATTGATAATAAATCAGTATATTATTATGATTTCTAAAGATCATGTGACACTGAAGACTGGAGTAATGATGCTGAAAATACAGCGCTGCATCACAGAAATAAATTATATTTTAAAGCATATTAAAAAAGGAAACCAATATTAGATTGGTTATTTTTGATCAAATAAATACAGCCTCGATGAGCAGAAGAGACTCTTAAAAACATAAAAAATCTTACTGATCCCAAATATTTGAGCGGCAGTGTATTTCTGACTACAAATTTAAATATGTGTGATTAATTATTAATTACAGAAAAATGTGCAATTAATTAGCTAATTGTTTTTAATTGTTTTAATTAATTGTCTAAAACTAATAATCAAATAATTAAATTAATAAAAATAAAGAAGTTTTAAATTGCCCTTTGATTGTTTAAATGTCATTAAACAAACACATAAATAATTAATTAAAAATAAAACAAAAGCAAAGAAATACAAAGAAATGTCAAATAACTCAAATATATAATAAAACACACGAATATACAAAGAAATGTCAAATAAGTATAAACAATGACAAAACTAGAATAAATTAATTTCAAAAAACAAATAAAATGCATGAATGTATGCATATATCCATATTGCATATTTAATTTATTTATTTGTATATAAGGGTCATTAAGGAACTCAATTTAATGCCGTGTATGTATTCATATAATTGTGTTTCAGATGGATGCATTGCATTTATATCTGATTTGATTTGTCTTCTGATCAACTACATGCGTGTAAAACGTGTGCTCTGTGAATAAAGCTGGACTAACCGTCTTCGATGTTAAAGTCAGCGAAGCACAGCTCCGAGCCCTTGCTGGTGATCAGGATTTCTCCGTTCAGGGTGAAGATCATGGATTTGTCCTCTAAGTTGATCATACAACCCACGACGTCCCCGACGTGCCAGCAGCGGCCGAACAGACGACTGCCCACATGGAGCCGATGACCCTGAGAAACCCAGATCATCATCAACACAAGCTTTCACAAACACAGCCGTCTCTGATTGAGGATCCGTCTTGTTCTCTTTCATAGGTTCACTCAACGCTGCGTCAGCTGAGACGCTTTGGGAACACCCCGTGGGTGTGCCGATTGTCTGAAACCACGGCGATTCATTGGATGCCGTCATCGGCGTTCTTACGTCGCCTCCTTAAGGTGCGTTCACACCAGAAGCGAATGAAGCGTTATGCGCAAATGATTTACATGTTAAGTCAATGCAAAGACGCGATAGACAATCCAGCGGTGCTATTCGCGTGAATGGCGTGAATTACGCTGCGCAAATTTGTGCGTTTGGGGCGTTTTACGGGCGATTCGCACGAATAGCGCAAGTTGAAAAATCTGAATTTTGGCGGATATTTGCGGCGCGTTAACCAATCAGGAGCTTGCTCTAGCAGTGACGTGATTACGAGCGGAGGCAGAAAATCTGAAACAACAATGGAGGACAAATGAATGGTGGTTGTATGTGTGTACCCGGAGCTCTACGATACTACTTCATACTTTTACAAAAACAGGAATACATTTAGCAACGAGACTGGAACTGCCTGCAGAAACCCCCCGATGACGCGGATTCACATCTGTTGTGTAGCGAATTTCACTCGCGAATGAAGCGAGTAAACTCAAAATGTTCAAGCGTCCAACTACGCGCGATTTATTCGCTTCATTCGCATCTGGTGTGAACGCACCTTTATACTGGCGAACGCACCACCTGCTCCTCAGATTTCTCTGCCTTAATGAATATTAACCCTTCAGTTCAGATTTTTCTGGCCTGATTTCGATAGTTTTCTCTTGGGATTTTTCTTTTGCACTTCGGCGACTGCTGTCGATTCGCAAGCGACGACCCGCACACGTGTCCTAAATACACGCGACGCGACGCGACGCCGCGACACGCGATAAAAGGTATCTTTTCCATGTTAATCTGAGTTTTTGTCTTAACTAGCCGCGACGACGACACGCGATAAAAGGTATCTTTTCCATGTTAATCTGAGTTTCTGTCCTAACTAGCCGCGACGGCGACGACACGCGATAAAAGGTATCTTTTCCATGTTAATCTGAGTTTCTGTCCTAACTAGCCGCGACGCCACACGCGATAAAAGGTATCTTTTCCATGTTAATCTGAGTTTCTGTCCTAACTAGCCGCGCCGCGACACGCGATAAAAGCTATCTTTTCCATGTTAATCTGAGTTTTGTCTTAACTAGCGACGGCGACCGCGCGATAAAGGTATCTTTTCCATGTTAATCTGAGTTTCTGTCCTAACTAGCCGCGACACGCGATAAAAGGTATCTTTTCCATGTTAATCAGAGTTTCTGTCCTAACTAGCCGCGACGGCGACACGCGATAAAAGGTATCTTTTCCATGTTAATCTGAGTTTCTGTCCTAACTAGCCGCGACACGCGATAAAAGGTATCTTTTCCATGTTAATCTGAGTTTCTGTCCTAACTAGCCGTGACGGCGACACGCGATAAAAGTTACCTTTTCAATGTTAATCTGAGTTTCTGTCCTAACTAGCGCGGCGACACGCGATAAAAGTTACCTTTTCAATGTTAATCTGAGTTTCTGTCCTAACTAGCCGTGACGGCGACATGCGATAAAAGGTATCTTTTCCATGTTAATCTGAGCTTCTGTCCTAACTAGCCAGCGACGACACGCGATAAAGTTACCTTTTCAATGTTAATCTGAGTTTCTGTCCTAACTAGCCGTCGGCGACACACGATAAAGGTATCTTTTCCATGTTAATCTGAGTTTTGTCTTAACTAGCCGCGCGGCGACACGTGATAAAAGGTATCTTTTCCATGTTAATCTGAGTTTCTGTCCTAACTAGCCGCGACGGCGACACGCGATAAAAGCTATCTTTTCCATGTTAATCTGAGTTTCTGTCCTAACTAGCCGCGGCGACACGCGATAAAAGGTATCTTTTCCATGTTAATCTGAGTTTTTGTCCTAACTAGCCGCGACACGTGATAAAAGCTATCTTTTCCATGTTAATCTGAGTTTTTGTCCTAACTAGCGCGGCGACACGCGATAAAAGGTATCTTTTCCATGTTAATCTGAGTTTCTGTCCTAACTAGCCACGACGGCGACATGTGATAAAAGGTATCTTTTCCATGTTAATCTGAGTTTCTGTCCTAACTAGCGACGGCGACACGATAAAAGGTATCTTTTCCATGTTAATCTGAGTTTCTGTCCTAACTAGCCGCGACGGCGACACGCAAAATTTCTAATTTAGAAACTGTTTCTATTTCCGCGACGTCGCGGCTGGAGCAACAACATACAAACTAATGACAGTGATAATCTCAGGTACTGATTATGTGCTTTATTCAAAGTTAAACGTGTCTAATATGAATTTGAATATCATTCTGCATGACCGTTATAGCCAACAACCGATAGTTTACCTCAGATCTTGTAAATAAGATGTACGTTAAAACTGCGAACCAACAAGCATATTCCATGACAAAGATGGTCTCAGTCACTCAGTATGTACTTTTAATATGTTACAAAAGGTTTAATATTTATGAATTAGATTATAAACATACTCATTTCGTTTCCAGGGAGAGCCCGCCCACACACTCTTCTGATTGGCTGTGATATTTGATTGACGCTGTCGCGTCACGTGTAGTTAGGACACGGTGTAAGTATGCTAAATGTATGGGTTTTTCGCACCATAAAAATCCATAAAGAAATATACAAATAAAAGTCAAAGAATTTATATTAAAGCTTTAATGTGTTTATTATTACTTTGGCATTAGTCGATGCTCCGGTCTTTGGTGTTTCTGGACTCACCCGATGGCCGTCGAACACATACGCCTGGTCATCCGTGCCCAGCTCCAGGTCGGGTTTGCAGCCGGGCCGAGCCCAGCCCACTCGCATGTCTCCACCCGTCACCGCCTCGAACTCGAAATACCAGCGGCCCGTCTTCACCGCATACGTGCGCTCCACGCGGAAGAAGCGGATCTTATCGATGCTCAGCCGCTCCACCACGTGACCTGAGCACAGAAACCCATCGAGACGCACTCAGCACACAGAACACTTCATTTGAGGGCCAGATTATCGAATTGAACATTTGTAAAAAAAAAAGTAGGGTAAAGTATCTTTTTTTTAGAGCGGGGGGGTATGAATTAATTTTTATAAATATTAAAATACAAATAAAAAACTATCGAAAAGCATGTTCAGCTATAAAATAAACAAATATTATACCAATAATAACATATATGAAAGGTTAAAATTAGTGCATCAATCGATTAATTAATAACTAATTATTTGCACATTTGTTATGTAATTAAGTGTGATTATTTGCATATTAATATATTTATGTTATCATAATTTCACAGTGAACCGCCAAATTAATTTAGAAACCACATAAGACTGTATATGTTAAATAAGGTTTAATGGTATTTTTTACTAAGTAGCCTACTATTAATGAAGGCCAGGATCATTAATACCAATAATTTTACTGATATCTCTATTAAATTCAGTTTCCCTCAGTTTTAGCCATCAATTATAGCCATTCAACATTACATTATTTTGAACACTTAAGCTCTGAAAAAATGTGGCAACTTTTAATTTGTGAACTTCTTGATTGTATATGCATAAAGTATGAAATGAATAAAAATGAATCTTTATTCAGCGACTACAGTAAAGTGATTTCTCGTTTTCTTTAGTTCTTTGATTTCATCAGTGACGGACTTCATCAGGCTTCACTTTAAAAGCAGCGCTGTCTCTTTAAAACCTGATGCACGTGACGCGGATCTGACACAAACAACATTTTACAGTCATTTAAGACGTTGGTAATCAACTTCGTCCAGTTTCATAATATCTCATAATCCCCTTATTATTATCAATACCCAGCATCGATATGCCATGCACTGCACTTTAACGCAGTTCAAAATAAATAAATAAATATGCAAAGAAATTTAAAATACATAAATGCACAAAAAATACACAAAGAAATGCAATAAATAAATACATATTTATTGCATTTCTTAAATGCAATGAATTGTTTTGCTTGCTTTGTATATGTATTTATTATTGCTTGGCTTTTCATATGCTAGCTGAACTTCTGATGCTATTTCTTGCCCTGATTTGATTGACTGACGGAGCAGAAAGTGTTGAGTTACCTCTGGGAGCCTGAGTAGTGTTTAGGGTCACCAAGATCGGTCACACCTAATCAAACACACCTGAAGCAGCTAATCAAGGTCTTACTAGGTGTACTTGAAACTCCCAGGTTGGAGCTAAACTCTGCAGGACACCGGCCCTCCGGGAACAAGTTTGATGACCCCTGATCTGTATGATCTCAATTACTGAGAGCTTCTTTAAACCCTCCATCAATGCTCTGATTACACTTCAGAAACCAGCCGGTCAACTCAATCAGAAGAAGAGAAAACACTGAGATCTGAGCTGGACATTAGAGTTAATTCAGTCCCTAAACTCCACTAAAACACTGATGAAGGTAATTAACCCTTCACACACACATGAAGCTGAGTCTAACAAAACATGCCATTTCAGAAAGCATCAAACTATAAACAACAATACACACAAAAGAGATGAAAACAGATGAATCAATCTGAAAAAAGCAATTAAGACGTAATAAAAAGTCCCAGATTCAGTGCTTCATCTGATAATAATAAATAATAAACACAAGAATAACAATAAAACCTAAAGATATTTAAAAAGTAGATTAGAAATATATAAAAGCTGAAAAAAATTAGAAATAATTGAGAGGATAAAAAAGTGAGTAAAAATGAAAACAGCTGAATATATATATTTTTAAATGCAAAGAAACATTTTTGAATTAAAAATAAATATGAAAAAAATCTGAGAATTGAGAAAAAAAAATTAAATCTGAAGAAAAAAATATAAAAATATATTTAGTAAAGAAATAATAAGTAACTGATGAATAAAAAATATATAATTTGAGAAATAAATAAAAAATCCCAAATTGAGAAGTACTTAAGTAATATAAAGATTTTTTAGGACATAATATCTTATTATTTATCGTTAGATTAAGAAAATAGTCTCTGTCACTGATAGAACAATACAACCTAAAGATATTTAAAAAGTATTTCAACAATATTTAAAAGCTGAAAAAACTGAGAAATAATTGAGGATGAAAAAAATTATGAAATTAAGAAGTAATAAAATATCAGAAAAAAATTACAATATGAAAAAATAAGATTGAGAAGTAAAATTTTAAATATATATTTTTAAAAGAATTTTAAAAAAAATCCCCAAAACTGAGAATTAAAAACAAATATGAAAATAGCGGAGAAGTAATTGAGAGGTAAACATTTATAAATCTGAAAAAAGACAAAAATCTATAATAAAGTATATTAAGCAAAGGAATAAGATGTGATAAATAAAATTAAGATAATTTGAGAAGTAAAAACAACATGTGAAGAATTGAGAAGTAGCAAAGATCCAGGTTATGTTTGAGCCATGACTTCTGATAGTTTGTCACGTGTAAGGAGTGCAGAGAGCTGAAGCCCTCACCGGCGTCCTGGTCCGGCGGCTCCACGGTGAACCCGTATCCGATCAGCGTGCGGATGGCTTCCCGAAGGCTGTCGCGGTTCGATTTCTTGGTGCGCTCGTCGAGTAACGCGTACGGGACCAGACGAGGGTTTCTCTTGCTCTTCACATCCTGCAGAGAGACCGAGAGAGACGCTGTGATTGGCTCAGAGCCAGGCTGCCTGCGTTCCGATTGGACGCTCCGGCTGATTGAGGAAGCGCTGTGTATCCCAGCATGCTCTCTCACCTGCTGGATGCCGTAGGTCCAGCCCTGCTTGACCCGGTCTTTGGCCCAGACTTTGTGAGCGTTTTCTGACAGTTTGTCCACCAGCAGCTCTTGAGCGGCGCTCAGTTTGACGTCAGACAGATCCAGCGGCGACGGCTTGTAGCCGTTAGACATCATATAACTGCACGAAACAACAACAACAACAGTCTAGTGCCCTTACCTTCTCGTTCACTACACTCATAATGAGCATTTATCATCATATAAAGCAGCTTACATCACTGACAAGAGAAGCTTAGTATTGTCATTAAACTAACATTTATTGGTAACGGAAATAAAGCTGAAACTAAATGATAATATTAGAGGAATAATGTACACTAAACAGAAATAATGTGTGATGCACTGGATAAAAATATAAATAAATAAAACTAAAACTTGAATAAAATATAAAAAAACAACTAATAATCACAACAGCACATAACGAAGTTACTAAAAACTACTCAAATTAAAATAAAAACTTTACATATAAAAATAAAGTCCAAAAGATTAATACAATCTATATAAATAATACTAAAATTACACTGATTGGAAACAAATAAAAAGGAAAAAAGTACAAATTTAAATGTGTAATTTAAAATAACAAAATGTGCTGCTTTAATACTAAAATATTAAATAAACTCAAACAGTTATATTTTAAAACAAACAAAAACTAATACAAATTACAAAAACACTTAAAACACTTAAAACAAAAACTGTAGACATTTAATTCTAAATATTATTACATTATAAAAGTATAAAATAATACTAAAATAACACTGATTGGAGCATTATAATAACTTACTGGAAATAAATCAAAACAAAAATTAACTAATTAAATAGCAATATTTTAAATAAATAAATAAAAGCGTACAAAAACTAAACCAAAATTAAAATTAAACTAAAATTAAAAAAGCATGAATGAAGCATCTGCGGCCCGTTAACACGCACTTCTTAGGGAGTTTCAGCTTCTTAAGCTCCTCCTCAGCGTTGACCTTCACCTGCACCACATGACAACCCAGCACCAGCAGAGTCCTGAAACACACACGCACACACACACACGCACACACACACACACACACGA
>CM050428.1:28047885-28050385 GCA_027564155.1 Gymnocypris eckloni scoliostomus
GCATTGGCGGTAATGCATAGACGGACATGTGAAAATTCAGACAGTGCCAAAATAAAGGTGCCTAGTTATGCTTCAGATCTCGATATTTTACACGTGGCATCGATGCATCGTATCGTCAGACATCGTATCGATCCATATCGATGAATCGTTACACCCCTATTATTGATTTGATTGCACTTACACATCACATGAGAGCGAAACTGAACTGAACAATTGTCTCCTGCTTTACAGATTAAACTGAACTCGTTGTATTAACTGCCGAATTTGAAAACATTAACATCGTTATTGTCGTGTTTATTAACGTGAAGCTGCTTTGAAACTAGTCTAAAATACAGTTGTGCTCATAAATTTACACGCCCCTTGCAGAATATGCCAAATGTTAATAATTTTAACAAAATAAGAGGGATCGTGAAAATTGCATGTTATTGTTTATTTAATACTGTCCTGATTAAGCTATTTCACATAACAGATGTTCACATATTCTCCACAAGACAAAATAATAACTGAATTTATAAAAATGACCCAAAAGTTTACACAGAGAAAAGATAGAAATAACTGACTTAAAACCATTTTTAGCTGCTGAAAAAAGTAATAATCATTTTGGCCACCACTGTATGTATATATATATTTTTTAAGCAACAAAATAGGTTTTCCATTTTTAGTCTTCGTTAACTTTAATAACAATCTGTAACTGCTTTCTAGTTTAATCGACTGGGAAACAAAGAAAAACTTTTTAAAAGCAAATGTTGCATAAAAAAATTAAAGTGTGCAGGTTCAGTCTTAAGTTGTAATTATTGAGAATTGAATGTAAAATGTATTTATATAGCATCATTAAAATCATAAGCTGATCAGGTTTTTACAATAAAACAAAACTTTAGATAATAAGACTATAAAGATTACTACACAGAATAAGACATATGCAAATAAACATGTAAGCTAATAATAAATAAATAAGGTTAATATGTGCAGAAATAATAAATTAAATAAGGTTATAAAAATTAAACAGTCTCTTAAGTTGCATGAAACAATTTGTAATTAGAGACTTACATTACATTATTGAGATTGCGACCCAGAATAAGATATACATGCATTAATAAGTAAAAAAAAAAAAATAGAATTTAAAGAATTAGTTGCATGAAACGCTTCTACTTGATTTATTTTGTCATCTCTACTATATTAAATATACATAAAGCTGTTATCCTGCTATGCTATATTAGATCAAATCTATTACAGTTCAGTCTTATCGGTTTACAGTTTGTTACAGAACAAATCAATACAGGAATCAATAATAATTCCAGCGGTTATTAAACGAATGACCCAATAACTGCAAAAATGACTCTGAGGGATTCAGATCAAATGAAATGCTGCAAACGAACAGCAGTGAAAGAAACACTCACGAGCTAACGAGCGCTCGTTAAACACACATCGGACTTAGAGTAAAACACCTGCTCATTTACAGAGCAGAGACGAAGACATAAAAACAACACAACACACATTCAGCTGTGTATTTGATTTCCCGCGTCTTAAAGGGCCCAAAACACGTCTAGCCCTCAAAATGCATTCGGCTCAATTTGACCCAGAAAAATACACTATATTGCCAAAAGTATTGGCACCCCTTCTAATGAAAGGTTTGACTACTTTAGTAATTTCCATGAGTATGAATCTTAATGTTTAAGCATATAATGATATTCTAGGAATCTAATGTTATAGCAGGACTCTTTTCTATTCTAACATGACAGTGTCTCTGTGTATAAGACAAGAATCAAAGAGAAATGATGATTCAGTCAGTGTGGAAGAACTTGACTGGTCTGCAGAAAGCAGCTGAACACCTCTGGTGTGACTTTAAATGAGACACAAACTCATCACCAAACACGATGGAAATACTATTCATTATATGGACATTAATGTCTTTGTTCCCACAGTTTGGAAAAAGCTGCTTCTAAAGAAGGGGTGCCAGTACTTTTGTCCATATAATGAATGCACCATATGTACAAGTCATTAGTGTTTGGTGATGAGTTTGTGGATCATTTAAAGTCACACCAGAGGTGTTCAGCTGCTTTCTGCAGACCAGTCAAGTTCTTCCACACTGACTGAATCATCATTTCTCTTTGATTCTTGTCTTATACACAGAGACACTGTCATGTTACAATAGAAAAGAGTCCTGCTATAACATTAGATTCCTAGAATATCATTATATGCTTAAACATTAAGATTCATACTCATGGAGATTACTAAAGTAGTCAAACCGTTCATTAGAAGGGGTGCCAATACTTTTGGCAATATAGTGTATATAAACATTTCTAAAACATGCATGGTTTCAGTAAGGTAATAAAACTCTGCAAATGCTTCAAGACCCTCAAAATACACTTTTTAAAGATATTTACAATTGTTTTTTAAGAGATATAACATGGTTTGTGTATGGAGTGCCATTAGGGTCAAAACATTAAAAATAAAAAAAGATCTATGAAGTTAAATTAGAGTCAAAAACTTTTGTAAAATA
>CM050428.1:28052885-28075385 GCA_027564155.1 Gymnocypris eckloni scoliostomus
TAGCTTAACATTTAATTTAATTCAAATAAAATTTTATTGGATAAAAAAATTAATTTGAATTAAATTAAATGTTAAGCTATTTTTATTGCTAACTTGTTTTTGTTGTATTTATTGTCAAATTGTGTTTTTATTGTTTTAACCATAAATTAACTAATATTTTACTTGTAATAATTTAAGTATTTTATCTTGATAAAGACAATAAAAAGGACACAATATAAAAATGACTCAATAAATTAATTAAAATACTTGAATAAAATTTTCTGTCTGCCATGTGTTTTATTCTTATTAGAGCGGGTTATTTTTATTTATTGATTAATTTAACACTATATGAGCAGCAAAGGCTTTTTTCATGCCAACTCAGAGCAGCAGAAATTAAAATAATCATAATAGTAATAAAAAAACATACACAATTTGTAAGACAAGTCTTATTTATTTATTATACATATTTATCATTTTAAATCTGCTGCAAAAGCTATTTTATGGTAACTCATAGTAGTAATAAATTAAAATAAATCACAATCAAAATAAAACTATATACATTTTATTAGAGCAATCATATTTCTGTATTTTTTATTTATTATTGTTTTAAAACCATATTCGTAGCACATAAAATAATCATAACAGTTATAAAACTTCAATAAAAAACGAAATCATACACAATAATTGAATAGAGCTGGGTTACAGTGAGATCAAAGTCTACTGACATCAAGTTTGAATCAAGTGAGCAGCACTATTTGTCTGACACAAAGATCTGCTCCCTACATAGGGCGCTTCAGATGACTCACTCATGAGGAAAGGCTTCAGTAAGTGAGCGGGCTCTGTAGTGAGCGGGCTCTGTAGTGAACGTGCTCTGTAGTGAACTGTCTCTGTAGTGAACTGTCTCTGTAGTGAGCGGTCTCTGCAGTGAGCGCAGTGCTGTCGTACCTGACCACAGGTGCAGTCCATCGAAGCCGTAGGAGTAGAGGTCGTCCCCGACGCCGTTGCCACCCCAGCCCTCTCCGCCGCCCGGGTAGGGAGCATAGCCTTTAGTGGACGCCCAGCCCACCCGCAGGTGAGACGGCTCGGCCGTCAGGAAGTGATCCACGTGATCAATCACCAGCTCAAAATACCACTTCCTGTACTGGGCGGAGCCTTCGCTGACTCCCACGAAGATATTGGGCCTAATGCTGCAAACACACACACACGCAAAACAACACGCAAAACCCACACACACACACACACACGCAAAACAACACGCACACACACACACGCAAACACACACACACACGCGCAAACAAAAACACACAAGCACACACACACACACAAGCACAATTTATATATAAATCAAATTAAATAAATGTATAATTTATTCATCACAAAATACATTTATATTGAATCAACATAATAAATAAATTAATAATAAAAATATATATATATATATATATATATATTATATATATAATATTTAATCATCACAAATAAATAAAAATATGTATTTTTTTCACATTATGAATGCCTCGGACCTCTGGACGTCGTTGACCAATCGCGTCTGCAGCAGCAGGTCTCGTCTGGGCAGCAGGTGATCACAGATCAGGTTCTGATTGGCTCTGACAGCGACTCCGTTACACACACACAGAGAGCAGAGGACGTCCAGGATCTGAGACACACACACACACACACACACACACACACACACACACACACACAGAGAGAGACACACACAGAGACACAGAGACACACACACACAGAGAGAGAGACACACACACACACACACACAGAGAGAGACACACACACACACAGAGACACACACACACACACACACAGAGAGAGAGAGAGAGACACACACACACACACACACAGAGAGACACACACACACACAGAGAGACACACACACACACACGTTACTGTACGTCTGCTGCAGTTACTACAGCTATAAGAAACCCAGTCAAAGGCGACAGACGGACCTTGTGGTTGCGTCCGTGTTTGTAGAGCAGAGAGATGATGGTCTTGATGTGTCCTCTCTGGATGATGTTCAGAGCTTCTGGACTTTCAATCAGAATACAGTGAAGAACCTCCAAGATCCCTGAGATTCAGACCGATTAACTTCAGTTCAGAGCAGACGCAGATCAACACACTCTCATAAAAGTGTAGACTGCGGCAAACAGCTGTTACCATAGAGTTACACCATAGAGTTACACCATAGAGTTACACCATAGAAATCACAGCTTTTCTCTACACTACCCTCAGAAAACCATGGTAATACTATTGTGTTTTTAAAAGCACTTCGCGCTCAAGTTGAGATTGTTGTAATATTTCTGACCAAAGCTGCATTTATTTGGTCAAAAATACAGAAAAAATAATCAATATTATTACAATTTAAAATGTCTTTTCTATATGAATATCTGTTAAAATATCATTTATTTCTGTGACGCGCGGCTGTATTTTCATCACCATAACTCCAGTCTTCTGTGTCACATGATCTTCATAAATCATTATAATATGCTGCTCAAGAAACATTTCTGATTATTATCAATGTTGAAAACAGTTGTGCTGGACAATATTTGTGGAAATGGAGATATATTTAATTTTTCAGGATTCACAGATGAATATAAAGTTAAAAAGAACAGCATTTATTTAAAATATAAATATTTTGCAACATTATAAATGCCTTTATTGTCACGTTTGATCAATTTAATGCTTCCTTGATGAATAAAAGCATTCTTTGAAAAGTTATTTAGGTAAAGAGTGATACCTGAGGACGACTCCAGTCTCTCGAGTTTGCTGACCAGCCAGTCCAGCTTGTGTGAGAACTGAGTGCAGTTGTTCCGGTTCCCTCGGATCAGAGCAGCTGGGACACAATTAAGCAGCGCATGCATTAAACATTAAACCTGCGCCTGCATTATTACATCAAACAAACACCACTCCTGCCTTTCTCAATGTCACCGCCTTCAAGAACAGAGACGCTGCTCCTCGAGGAGAACACAGCTGCTGTCACGCATCATAATGAACTTCTGGGTCACCTGACAGACGGAGAGAGAACCCTAAACTGTGTGTGTGTGTGTGTGTGTGTGTGTGTGTGTGTGTGTGTGTGTGTGTGTGTGTGTGTGTGTGTGTGTGTGTGTGTGTGTGTGTGTGTGTGTGTGTGTGTGTGTGTGTGTGTGTGAGGTGTGAGTGAGAGTGTGTGTGTGTGTGTGTGTGAGTGTGACTGTGTGTGTGTTGTGTGTGAGAGTGTGCGTGTGTGTGAGGTGTGTGTGAGAGTGTGCGTGTGTGTGTGTGTGTGTGTGTGTGTGTGTGTGTGTGTATGCGTGTGTGCGCACGCGTGTGTGTGCGCATGTTTATGAGGACACAAATTTGTTAAATGACATGGGTATGACGTATTACAAGGAGAAGGTGATTTATGAGAACATTTTCAGTGTCCCCATAATTCAAAACTCTTATAAATCATACAGAGTGAGTTTTTTTGAGGGAAAATAGAAATGCACCGTCTCCTGTGAGGGCTAAGTTTAGGTGTAGGGTAGGTGTAGGACAATAGCACAAACAGTTTGTACAGTATAAAAACCATTACGCCTATGGAGAGTCTCCGTAAACCATAAAAACCAACATGAGTGTGTGAGTGAGAGAGAGAGAGCGTGAGAGTGTGTGTGTTGCTATGCAGTTGCTAGGGTACTCTGGGTTGTTGCTAGGGTGTTGCTATTTGGTTGATATGGTATCAAGGGTGGCTGCTAGGGTGGTTTTATGGTACCTGGGGTGGTTGCTAGGGTGTTACTATGCGGTTGCTAGGGTACTCTGTTTGGTTGTGTTTCTCACATTCAGGTAAAGGTCTCTCTCTAATTAAAGCTCCTCAGCTTCTCAGTGTATTGAAATGGGACACGTCTCAATCATTCTGGGAGCTGATTTCCAAGGACACAGCTCTATATGATATTGTGCTGGAGCTTGACGATCATTGGCAGTGAAGGTGTCTTCATGTTCAGAAGTAAGATCCGTGATGTGTTCTTACCCAGCAGCTCGTAGAGCAGGTTAAGGATGTCTTTCCATGCGGCTCCGGCCTCTTCGCTCGCACACTCGCCGAAATGAGCCGCGCTGTTATAAACGCTCAAGCGGTCGATACAGCTGGACACCAGAGACAGCATCCCCTGAGAAACACACACATTACCCAGAGTGCACTGCTGCGCTCAATGCTAACGATGATTGATGACGCTCTGAAAACCTGATGAATCAAGTGAAGTGAAACACGCAGGTGTGCAGCTTCATCTCAGCGCATTCATTCAATAAGCCGTCGCAATAAACACATCATATAGAAAACACACTGTATTTAATACAACACATTTTATAAAACCGGTCTTCTGCAAAAAGTGAGTCTTGTTTTACAGTACAAATATCTAAATATCATTAATATCAACACAGTTTCTTGCAAAGCAACATGACAGAAAAGATCAAATATAAAATCTTGTTTTCAGAAGAAAAAAAATAATATAAAAAACATGCTTAAATAGAAAATAAAACACTTTCAATTAATTCAAATAATAATAAAAAGTATTAATTAAAAAAAATTCGTTAATATATTCATAAATATATTCAAATATTTATGTAATATTTTGTTAAATATATTTATACAAATATTTAAATAATAATTTTATATTTTTGTTACATGTGAAATTAAGTAAATATATATTTAATAAATACATAATACATTTAAAATAATCATTTATTTTTAGTTAAATTTTTTTTTTTTTTTATATATATATTTTTTCAATAGTTTTATATGATTAAATATGTATTTAATATGCAATTATTTTATTTAAAAATACATATATTTCATATTTCAGTTAAATGTGTTTATAAATATATTTAAGCATATTTAAATAAAAAAATATGAATTTTATATTTTATATTTATGAAATATATTATTTTTGTGAAATATATTTATAAATGCATTCAAAAAAATACAAATAAAAAACATATTTTTGTTGAGTATTTAAATAACAATACAATAATTAATTATTTCAAATTATAAATATGCAGTTTTTGTGGAGGGGGGTTCTGGAAAACAAGACCGAAACACAGAGTAATGAAATCACTTTTTGCAGAGTTGCATCAGGACAACATCAATCGATCCACTTAACAAAATGACCACACTTTCATAAACTACCTTAAGAGAAAATATTTGACATCCCATAATTGATAGCTGTAATTTAAATATGGTTATGTAATGTAAAAGCCAAAGAGAACAATAACGCTTTGTTAAGCTGACAGAAAATCAACACTAAAATACAGCTTGTGAAAACAGATGCTCATCGACAGACTCTTTAAACAAAGGCTCGGTGGATCACGATCACAGCTCAGCTCACCTCCTGCTTGAAGAGGTTCTGTCGGTTCTTCAGCGAGCGCAGCTTGATCTGTTTCTTCTCGTGCTCCAGCTCGGCGTCGGGAAGCATGAAGTACGCGATCAGATCATTGAGCGTCTGGAGAACCTCCTCGATGGGCAGAAGCACAGACGAGCGGTTCATGGCGCTCAAACCATCGAGCTCTCTGTCGAAACAGAATCAGAGACGTCTGATATTAAAGACTGTGCTTTCCTGCAGCTCTGATTGTAGAGCGCTGCAGCAGCAACACAAAGGTCATGGGTTCGATTCCCTGGAAATGCATGAACTGATCAAATCTGCATCTGCCAAATTCATAAATGCAAATGCATGAGACCCTGGACCATAAAACCATTCATAAGTGTTAATTTTTTGAAATTGAGATTTGTGCATCATCTGAAAGTACTAAATGATATTTCCATTGACGTATGGTTTGTTATGATCGGACAATATTTGAAAATATGGAATCTGAGGGTGCAAATAAATCTAAATATTGAGAAAATCATCTTTAAAGTTGTTTTAATGAAATTCTTAGCAATGCATATTACAAATCAGAAATTAAGTTTTGATATATGTATGGTAGGAAATTTACAAAATATTTTCATGGAACATGATCTTAATATCCTAATGATTTTTGGCATAAAATAAAAATCTATAATTTTGACTCATACAATGTATTTTTGGATATTGCTACAAATATACCCCAGCGACTTAAGGCTGGTTTTGTGCTCCAGGGTCACAAATGTTCACCAACCTAGTTATATTTTCAATCTGACGGCATTAACACTATATGAACTTTGATTTTGTCTCATAAACTGAATTTGTTTCATATTTGATGAATAACTTTTTCTCTTTATTTCTGTGAAGCTGCTTTGAAATGACCTGTATTGTATAAAGCACTACAGAAATACATGACTTGACCTCCTGAACACACAATGACATTTATTCACTTACAGCGCATTCACAATCTGTATTTGATCTGAACCCCCGTTTCCTGGGAATCAAACCCACAACCTTCCTGTTGCCGGCACAATGCTTCAGCAATTGAGAACTTTTAGAAATATTAAAAACTAGTAATGGACTGATGCTTTGGCCAGGTGATACAATGAGCATAAAACATTCACTTACAGAAGAAACTTGTGGAATCCCCACACAAGATCTCCGACTTTTTCAAACACATTTTGTGTCCAGACACAAAATAATTAAATAAAAGGCAATTTACACTATTTATCTCACAATTCTGATGTCTTTCTCGCAATTCTGACTTGTTTACATTTTCTACAATTGTGAGAAAAATGTCAAAAATCATGAGACGTAAACTTAGAATTCTGGGAATAAACGTAAACTTCGAATTCTGAGAATAAACGTAAACTTAGAACTCTGAGAATAAACGTAAACTTAGAACTCTGGGAATAAACGTAAACTTAGAATTCTGGGAATAAACGTAAACTTAGAATTCTGGGAATAAACGTAAACTTAGAATTCTGAGAATAAACGTAAACTTAGAATTCTGAGAATAAACGTAAACTTAGAATTCTGAGAATAAACGTAAACTTAGAATTCTGAGAATAAACGTAAACTTAGAATTCTGAAAATAAACGTAAACTTAGAATTCTGAAAATAAACGTAAACTTAGAATTCTGAGCATAAACGTAAACTTAGAATTCTGAGAATAAACGTAAACTTAGAATTCTGAGAATAAACGTAAACTTAGAATTCTGAGCATAAACGTAAACTTAGAATTCTAAGAATAAACGTAAACTTAGAATTCTGGGAATAAACGTAAACTTAGAATTCTGGGAATAAACGTAAACTTAGAATTCTGGGAATAAACGTAAACTTAGAATTCTGGGAATAAATGTAAACTTAGAATTCTGAGAATAAACGTAAACTTAGAATTCTGAGAATAAACGTAAACTTAGAATTCTGAGAATAAACGTAAACTTAGAATTCTGAGAATAAACGTAAACTTAGAATTCTGAGAATAAACGTAAACTTTGAATTCTGAGCATAAACGTAAACTTAGAATTCTGAGCATAAACGTAAACTTAGAATTCTGAGAATAAACGTAAACTTAGAATTCTGGGAATAAACGTAAACTTAGAATTCTGGGAATAAACGTAAACTTCGAATTCTGAGAATAAACGTAAACTTCGAATTCTGAGAATAAACATAAACTTAGAATTCTGAGAATAAACATAAACTTAGAATTCTGAGGAAAATTGTTTTAAATTGAGATGTAAAATCAGAATTCATACAAAAAAGTGAGATGTAAACTCAGAGATACTAGAAAACAATGTAAAAATGGTGAGAAGTAAATTTATAATTCTGAGGGAAAAAAGTCAAAACTCAAAAAAAAAAAAATTACGAGATGTAAACTCAGAAATCCTAGAAAAAACACATCAATAATCGGGAGACGTAAACTTAGAACTGCAAGAAAAAAACATAAAAATTGCAAGATACAAATTCAAAATTCTGAGAAGAAAAAATAAAGTCATAATTTTTTATTCCATGGCAGGAGCAAGCTTCCACTCAAACCCAGCAGAGCCTCAGCAAACAGGAGCAAGCTCAGAACGCATGAAGCTGAAGAGACCAGAAATGTGTCATTAAGAGCACTTGTGTGACAGTAACGAGCTTCCCAGAATAACATGCAGCTTCCCGCAGATTGGATTCTGAGCCAAAACAGCATCGCTTATGTAAGATTATGAAGCATATTTCCTGAAAGCGGCCCAGGTGAAGGACAGCACACGGTGCATCAGGAACACGACTCTGTTCACTCACGCAGAACACTCAAGATGCATGTGAGAGCTAAAAATAGGCCGATAAACGTGTTTGTGTGCACCGATCTGGCAGTGAAACTTATTCAACTTATCATCACTGTGGCACGGGTGTGGAATAAATGTAGAACTCTGAGAATACACATCAAAATCATGAGACGTAAACCTAAGACTTCTGTAAATAAACGTCAAAATCATGAGACATAAACTTAGAATTCTGAGAATAAATCTCAAAATCATGAGACATAAACTTAGAATTCTGATAATAAACGTCAAAATCATGAGCCGTAAACTTAGAATTCTGATAATAAACGTCAAAATTATGAGACGTAAATTTAGAATTCTGAGAATAAACCTCAAAATCATGAGACATAAACTTAGAATTCTGAGAATAAACCTCAAAATCATGAGACATAAACTTAGAATTCTGATAATAAACGTCAAAATCATGAGACGTAAACTTAGAATTCTGAGAATAAACCTCAAAATCATGAGATGTAAACTTAGAACTCTGAGAATAAACCTCAAAATCATGAGACGTAAACTTAGAATTCTGATAATAAACGTCAAAATCATGAGACGTAAACTTAGAATTCTGAGAATAAACCTCAAAATCATGAGACGTAAACCTAAGACTTCTGTAAATAAACCTCAAAATCATGAGACGTAAACTTAGAACTCTGAGAATAAACCTCAAAATCATGAGACGTAAACTTAGAATTCTGATAATAAACGTCAAAATCATGAGACGTAAACTTAGAACTCTGAGAATAAACCTCAAAATCATGAGACGTAAACCTAAGACTTCTGTAAATAAACCTCAAAATCATGAGACGTAAACTTAGAACTCTGAGAATAAACCTCAAAATCATGAGACGTAAACTTAGAATTCTGATAATAAACATCAAAATCATGAGACGTAAATTTAGAATTCGGATAATAAACCTCAAATCACGAGTGTTGAATGTGTTGTAAACTCGTTCTAGCTCGTCTGATACCTGATGAAGAAGCTGAAGAGTCGCGTGGTGTTGCGAATGATTCGAGCGGCACTCGATTCCTCGTGTTGACAGCGCTGTAATGTCAAACCATCGTCCATGTGTCCTTCTGAATGAAGACACACCTGAACAACAGAGAAACACAGAAAACAAGCTGAAGCTAACATTTCATGAGCCTTGATTCACAAACTCTGTGTATCAGAGAGTAATAACATGGTACTCTGATATTTACTAGTCAAAGTGCATGGAAAAAAAATATCCCATGTACCTCGAAATTAATATGAGCTTACAAAGTGCATGCACATAATTACACAAAAAGTTGAAAATGTTTTTAAATGATACTGAAGTAGTACAACATGACACACCAGAGGACACGGTTTGACTAAAGTCAACTACCCATGATACTTTAGTATAGGTTGCTTTGGTAAGAAAACCTCTACTCATAAGAGTGATTATAGGTGACTACAATTATTAAAAACATTTTCAGTATTTTAAATAAATTAAACATTAACTGAAACAAAATTAAATAACTAAAACTAAAAATTAATGAAGACTATAGACATTTTAAAATAAATACATAAAACTAAAACCACAAAAAAAATCAGTAACTGAAATAATATAAACGTTACCTGAAATAAAATATAAAACATAAAAAAACGAATAAATAATTCATACATTTAAATATTTAAAATTAATAAATAAACCTAAAACATACACAAAAAACATCTTCAGCTACTGAAATAAAATAATAATAATAAATTATTTCAAACAACATTTCTCATTTTCATTTAGTTTAACTTGAAATACTTAAATAACTAAAACGAATAAAATAAATAAAAACTAAAATCACAAAAAAAAATTCAGCAATTGAAATAATATAAAATATAAAAATACTTATTTCATTTAGATTTATTTTAACTAAGCAATACAATTAAGTAAAATTGATACATACATATATATATATTTTTTTTAAACAATAAAATTACTTATAATAAAAAAATAAAAATATATATATATATATATATATGGTGTTTTAGTACCTGAATGCTACAAAAATAACACCGCTACTCATTACATCCGTGCTAGCGTTAAATATATATAAGATCTAAACTACACAACAGAAGGAGTGACTCTCACCCGGCGTTTGAGCGGCCCGAGTCGAACGGATTTGACGTCCGGCGCCTGATAGGACAGCCAGAGACCCGTCGCCACGTGCATCAAGAAACACTGAGAATCTCCGTATTTGATCTCCGCCACTCCCATCCCCTCGATGTCCCGCTTCAGACCGCACTCCAGCTTCTCCTGGACCAACACAAACCAGACGTTCAGTGCCTGCGCTACAGGCTGGACAGCTGGAGAACTGAATCATATTATACATAACATCAACATATTTAACATGAGATCAACTCCATCATGTGTGAAAACTATCAGTCAAATAATCCCCTCTTGGGTTGCACACTTTGTAACAACTGAACATTATGCCGTATGCAAAATATTTGTGCAACAATTCAAGAGAAAATATTTGATATTATAAACTACCAGTCAAAAATTAACATTAAGATTTTTCATGTTTTTTAAAGAATATATTTCTGCTCACCAAGCCTGCATTTATTTGATCCAAAATACAGCAAAACCAGTAATATTGCGAAATATTTTTACTAATTAAAATAACTGCTTTCTATATGAATATGTGTTAAACTGTAATTTATTTCTGTGATCAAAGCTGTATTTTCAGCATCATTACTGCAGTCTTCAGTGTCACATGATCTTCAGAAATCATTATAATATGCTGATTTTCTGTTCAAGAATTTGTATTATTATTATTATTATCAATATTTAAAACCGTTGAGATCCAAGATCAGCATTTGTCTAACATTTTACGCTATACCACTCAAAAGCTTGGAATCAGTATAATTTTTTTATAGAAATTAATACTTTTATTTAGCAAGGATGCTTTATATTGATCAAAAGTGACTGAAAAGACTGGAGTAATGATGCTAAAAATTCAGCTTAGAAATCACAAATAAATTACATTTTAAAATATATTAAAATAGAAAGATAAAATAGAATAGAAATATTAAATAAAATATATTTAAATGGTAAAATGTCAAATTTTACTGTTTTTGCTAAACTGTGATCCGATAAATGCAGGCTTGGTGAGCAGAAGAGACTTACTGTTAAAAATCGTATATAATATTATATTATATTATTATATAATATTATAAATATAAAAGTGTATATTTGAAAACGTGCACAAACTCTATTGAAAGCATGAATTGTTTACAGCTGATCTCATTCGGATCAATCAAGACCTGAAAAAACGATGATAGATCAAACTAATCAAGATGAAAATGACTCAATAACAGCACAACAAACGAACAGTACATTACAGCACATCCAGAGGCAAAGCTGACGAATCCTAATTAAGACGCTGGAACATCAAGAGCAAAACCAAAGCAGAGGAGGAAGAATAACTGGATGACAAATGACTCATGATAATAGTGATGGTTCATATTTAATAGAGCTCCTCGCTGAATATTGACCCCTCGAGAGCTGCAATAACTGTCTGCATTAAACATCATACATTATTATTATTATTACAGTCCCTTTACAGACAGAACACTAATAAATCAATAAACCTAGTGATGTAGACTAATATTACCGGCTTCTGTGAGAGCTGACGGATTAATAATGTGATGCACGTGGGGTCAAATAGAAGTCTCTTCGGTTCAGCAAGACTGCATTTATTTGATTAAAAATTGTAAAAAGTATTAAAATTTAAAACAGCTGTTTTCTATATAAATATGTGCTAAACTGTAATTTATTTCTGTGATCAAAGCTGTATTTTCAGCATCATTACAGTCTTCAGTGTCACATTATCTTCAGAAATCATTATAATATGCTCAAGAAATATTTCTGATTATTATCAATGTTGTGCAGTATTTTTGTGTAAACCGTGATGCATTTAGTTTTTAGGATTCACAGATGAATAGAGATCAAAAGAACAGCATTTATTTTAATTAGAAATCGTTCGTAACATTATAAATGTCTTTACTGTCACTTTTAATCAATTTATTACACCCTTGCTGAGAAAAAAGCATTAATTTGTTTAAAGAAAAATAGATCTTACTGACTCTGATGGACCGGTTTGAGTCTTTATTAAATGTGATGTTGTTTTACAGCACATTACTTCAGTGTGGTATATGGTGCTTGTAAAGGAAGAGTTCACAAAAAATTAATATTTGCTTAAAAAATGAACTGGAAATTTAAAATGTAATATACCTCGGGCCATACAAGATTAGGATGAGTTTGTTTCTTCATCAGATTTGGAGAAATGCATCATTGCATCAGTGTCTCAGCAATGGAAGTGAATGGGTGCCGTCAGAATGAGAGTCTGATAAAAACATCACAATAATCCACACCACTCCAGTCCATCAGTTAATATCATGTGAATCCAAAATAATTAACGTTTAGAGCCGTTTAGTCTTGTAAACGCTGCAGATTTCTCTCCTGATTCTGATGCATTTTTCACTGGAGGAAGAGTTATTATGGACTCTATGGTATTTTAGTTATAAATGTCTTAATGCTGGATTTGTTTCATCTTTTGTCTTCTCTAGATGGTAACTGATTGTGGATTATTGTGATGTTTTTATCAGACTCTCATTCTGACGGCACCCATTCACATCCATTGCTGAGACACTGATGCAGTGACACATTTCAAGTGATTTTGAGCACATATTTTCAGTTTCAGGTGAAGTTTAACCCTTCGTAGTGAACGTTGTGTTTGGTGAACGCGTGAGACCTTGGAGGCTCTGAAGCAGAAGGCTGTGGACGTGGTGTCTGATCTCTCTCGGTCCTGCAGCACGACGCCTCGGTCCTCTGTCAGCGCCAGATAGTGACCGGTGGTCAGGTGACGCAGACGGAAGGGCTGCCCCCAGCGGATGTGACTGCCACACCAGCTGTACACACACAGACATGCTTATGGTCACATAATCACACCCTGAAGGGCTTTGTACTGAGTTGATCTCACATTGGATGGAAACCTGAGCACTAGATCTTCTCACCTGATGCGTAACGGCTCCAGCCGCCAGAGAGATCGGGCTTTTGCTCCGGCTTTACCCGTCTCATAGTTCACCAATCTGAATAAAACACCAATGAAAACAGGTTTACACACTGAATTGATGTCTAAACAGGCTGTGGATTGGATTTAGAAAGTCAAACGACTCTAAAATGTCATGTCAAATACCAATAAAATGGGTTTTAGACACAATATTGACTATTTCGGCAACAAGAATAGTTTCAGACCATTATGCGACAACAGAACTGAAAGTTTCGTTACTGAATGAATCCGCATCTTTGAACAGATCAATGATTTGTTCGTGAAAGAACGCTCAGGTTACGTATGTAACCATGGTTCCCAGTGGGGAACGAGACACTGCGTCCTAGGGTCGCTACGACGGGAACGCCTCAGCGTGACTCGGTCTGAAGATACATATGAAAAACACCACCTGTTGGCCGGCGAGCCCATGACGCGTCACTACGGTACCACAATATAAGTGCCGCCGGGAGGATACATCATCAGCTTCTTCGCCTGAAGCTTGCGTCAAGCATGGCTCAAAGCCCAGGGGGCGCAGTGTCTCGTTCCCCACTGGGAACCATGGTTATCGTAACCTGAGACGTTCCTTCATGGGAACTCGAACTGTCCCTAGGGGTCGCTACGGGAACGTTATACCCACTTCACCATGCTGAGGGAATGCAAGCCAATTTCGCAAAAGGCGAGCACTAAGCCAACTATACCCGGCTTAAGGAAGTTTCCCGGACGCTGATGGCTGTCAGTGATATTATCCCCTTCGCCAAAGGCCCGAGCTGCGCACCCTAGTACTTACCTGTTAGGCGCCGGGATTACCGGGCCTAGGGTAGAGCTCAAGGTCTTGGAATCAGAAAAGATTCCTTCAAGGGGATATGCAGGCACCTGGCTCACTAGGTCCTGGCCGATCACTCAGGGGTTACCACTTGCTCTCCCAAGCTTACTGAGGAACTGTCTCAACAGACCTCTTGGTAGTGTACACCCCTTTCCTTTTTTGGACCCAACATATATGGGACAGGGGAGCGGGGCCCAAGGCACAAACCGGGCTTTAACCAGCTCAAAAAGGGCACGAAGCAGTGCGCAGAACCCTACCCTTACGGATTTTAGAAAGAACGCAGAATCTTTAATGTGCGGACTTACCACTAAGTGGATTTTAGAAAAGTGCCCAAAGTCTTGCGTGTGCACTTATTAGAACGTTCTATGCCTTGGGCGGAGAACTACTCATTCCTCGGAGTGAGAGGGAACTCAGGACGCTCAGAAGGGAGCAGCACGCTCATAGATGACCCTCTGCTTGAGGGGAGCAATGCTGGCTCGACCAACAGGCGAGCGACCTATCACAGAGCTCTGGGGGCGGAGAAACTTGGGACGCTCAGGACGGGAGCGGCATGCTCATAGGTGACCCTCTGGTTGAGGGGAGCAGTGCTAGCTCTACCGACGGCGAGCTCTGGAGAGCGGAGAACTCACTCCTCGGAATGAGAGGAACTCAGCTACCAATGAGGAGCTCTAGAGCGGAGAACTCACTCCTCAGAGTGAGACCTATAACGAGCTCTGGAGAGTGGAGAACTCATTCCTCAGAATGAGAAGGCACTCCGCCGCTCAGAAGGGAGCGGCAAGCCCCATCATGAGCTCTGGAGAGCGGGGAACTCATTCCTCAGAATGAGAGGGAAACTCCCCGCTCAGCAGGAGCGGCATGCTCATAGATAACCCTCTATAGTGAGGGGAGCAATGCTAGCTCGACCAGCAGGGAGCGACTTATCATAGAGCTCTGAGGAGCGGAGAACTCATTCCTCAGAATGAGAAGACACTCCGCTCAGAGGGGAGCATCGAGCCCAGCCATGAGCTCTGAGGAGGCGGAGAACTCATTCCTCAGAATGAGAGGAACTCCGCCGCTCAGAAGGGAGCGGCATGCTCATAGGTGGCCCTCTGGGTGAGGAGAGCAATGCTGGCTCTACCAACAGCGAGCTCTGGGAGGCGGAACACTCATTCCTCGGAATGAGTGGACATTCAGACGCCTCGAAGGAGCGGCATACTCATAGGTAACCTTCTAATGAGGGGAGTAATGCTGGCTCTACCTATAACGAGCTCTGGAGAGCGGAGAACTCATTCCTCAGAATGAGAAGGAACTCAGACGCTCAGCAGGGAGCGGCATGCTCATAGATAACCCTCTATAGTGAGGGGAGCAATGCTAGCTCGACCCGCAAGGAGAGCGACCTATCACAGAGCTCTGACGAGGAGAACTCATTCCTCAGAATGAGTGGGAACTCAGGCAGACGCTCCGCAGGGAGCGGCATGCTCAAAGGTGACCCTCTAACGAGGGGGGCAATGCTAGCTCTACCTATAACGAGCTCTGGAGTGGAGAACTCATTCCTCAGAATGAGAAGGAACTCAGCCGCTCAGAAGGGAGCGGCATACTCATAGGTAACCCTCTTATCGTGAGGGGAGTAATGCTGGCTCTACCCTTGCAGTGGTGACCAGAATGACTGAAGATCCAGGAGGATCACAGAAACCTCCGAGGGGACTCACGTCCAGACCATCAGCAAGGCAGTTCGAGAATACAGAACCTGCCTGAAGTCATCATAGGTCCACCTGACTGCAGTTCTTAGTTGGGAACTCATTCTTCAGAATGAGAGCCTATAATGCTACCTATATCGAGCTCTGGAGGCGGAGAACTCATTCCTCAGAATGAGAAGTTACTCAGGCGCTCAGCAGGAGCGGCATGCTCATAGATAACCCTCTATAGTGAGGGGAGCAATGCTAGCTCGACCAGCACGGAGGCGACCTATCACAGAGCTCTGAGGCGGAGAACTCATTCCTCAGAATGAGAGGGAACTCCGCCGCTCACAAGGGAGCGCCTCTAGGCGCTCTTGGCAGAAACTTCCACCTAACCTCGGTCGGTGGAGTTTACGGTGGTTACAGGGGAATTAAAGAGGAATGAGAGGGCTTGCCTCTCTCTGACCCGCCTCTGTCTCACCCTAGCCGCAGGAGGGAGGGCATGAGTCATGAGACTAGCCTTCTAAGCCCATCTCTGATCCTCAGACCGAGATGGGTTAGGACCCTGGTTGTTCGGGCTCAGACCTGGACCTTATCCAGGACTTTTAGCAGGTCAGTCTGGTACGCCTTAGTGCAACGAAGCGACGGTCTGACCTGCTGCTGCATATGCCCTGCCATTTAAGCGAGATTCAGGGGCTTAGATGGCCAGGAGGGAGCCTTGAGAGAGGATGTCTCGCCATAGAGAGATAAGCTGGTTATCATCTCTTGCACAGGGCATCCCTCATAGCCATTTTCACGCATCCTCAGTGTCAGCATAACTAGTATGCTGAAGCCTATGAATAAGAAAAACTAGCTTTTCCCACTCCTTCTCAACCTCCACATCGAGATTTATGAAGAAAGGAAGGCTCACTCGAGCTGGGGTTATTTAAATTTATTTTATAATCCATAACCTCCAAAAACTCGTTCATATGCAGCGGAGCACTAGCTGCTGCATCTGATGATGTCAGAAAGATCGCATCATCACAATCCAGCAGCTCACTCTCATTCTCGGCCGACGGCCGAGGCGGTCCTTTCCAGCTTATCGGCCACCACCAACTGCGAACCCCACGATTTCATTCGCCTCCGTGCCTCGACAAGCGGTGGGTCTTGAATCGCGGGAAGCAGGCGGCTGCCCTCTTTCCTCGAAAAGAGGGACAGGCGAGAGCTGAAACTTCCTCATAGAGAGCCGCTCACAATGCACGCAAACCGCCCCTCAAGGACATCGCGTGCGTGCTCCATGCCCAAACAAAACGCAACAGTCGTGTGTGTCATCGGGTGTCAAATAACGAGGACACGGATCCACACACTTCCTAAACGCCTTGCTAGTGCTCGCCATAGTAGAGTTAGAAAACTGTACTCTTACCAGATTCACTCTGCGCTTCAAACAAACCAGTCAGTGAAGACGAAAAAGCTGATGATGTATCCTCCCGGCGGCACTTATATTGTGGTACGCCGGTAGTGACGTCATGGGCTGTCGCCGCCAACAGGTGGTGTTTTTCATATGTATCTTCAGACCGAGTCACGCTGAGGCGTTCCCGTAGCGACCCCTAGGGGACGCAGTTCGAGTTCCCATGAAGGGGAATCAGCGATTTAGATGAATCAGTTGAATCAATGACCAGATGATTCACTTGCCACCTACTCGCGGTGTATATATTCAGAGGTGGGTAGTAACGAGTAACATTTACTTGAGTACATTTTTTGGGTAACTAATACTCTTAGAATATATTTAAAGATGGGTACTTTTACTCTTACTCGAGTACATTTTTAGATTAAAAACTGTACTTTTACTTCGTGACTGTGGGCGATGCTCCTCGTTACTTTATCTTAATGCAATACAAGTTAAAACTGCTTCAGTTCATTCCAAACGCGCCGTCTACGTTTCTTTGGTCAATGAGCGATTCACGAATGATTCGTTCTTTTGAGTCGATTCTGTTCTAAGGCTTGATCAAACCAGTGAATCGGTTCACGAATCAGTTTAAATGATTCGTTCAGTTCCGACGGTTCTCACTCTGGCGTAAAGGCTGATGAAAATTCTGATTTGAATCACTGAAATAAATTACATAAATAATAGAAAATATTTTGTGTGAGTGTGTGTGTGTGTGTGTGTGTGTGTGTCTGTGTGTCTGTGTGTGTGTGTGTGTGTGTGTGTGTGTGTGTGTACACACACAAACACACACACACACACTACATAAATGTAATCTATATATCTAAACAAAAATAGACTATGTACAGTATATGATCCAAATTAATTAGTAACTAACAACATGAGTAGTTTTTTTTATCCGATACTTTTTTACTCTTACTCAAGTAACTATTCAGACTTTTACTTGAGTAAATATTTCTAGAAGTACTTTTCCGTTTACTTGGGCACAGTTTTTGAGTACTCTAAATATGAACAGAGGTGGGTAAAGTATTTAAGATTTTCAATATTTAAAGTATTATATTTTTGTAAACAATCTCAAAGCATTATTCATGCAAACGTAATTGCAGTGTAAATACATCAAACTCCTGCTTCTGTGCTCCTTCTGCAGCGCAAAAGTACATTTAGTTGATATGATTTTGTTTGATTGGTAACAGCCTACTGTCTTTTATTGAATTACATGTATTGATTTAACACGTGCATCATCTAATATGTCAAATTCTTACTTAAAATTCTAATAAACAAAAAACAATCATGTATAAAAGGTTTAAATGCCCCTGGAAACCAATTTAAGGAGGCAAATGTCACGGTTCGAATGAAAAGGTTAGTTTGTGTCACTGCTGTGATCTGAACATCACACAGAAAACGAGGAATGGACAAAGTTTGGGCGTCATCCGTCCATGACCGGCATAAACCAGCACAAAACACACTTAGAAAAATATATTCTGAATATTATACGGTGACCAATTGATCAGTTTTACAGATTAATCGGCAACCAATTGCTGGAATAGCGTAACCGATAATCAGAAAATCCATATGCTGCGTTATGCTTCTTTTCATTTAGTATCCATTTTAAACACTTTTGTTTGATTAATCAATTAACGGCCAGTGCAGTCCAACCTAGTTATTATACCCACTATCGGTCGACCTCAACTAATTACCACCGCCAACTAAATCGAAGTCAATATTGAGATATAATCATTCATCAATATTGCACACCTGTAACCAGTGTCGGGGAAAGTTACTTTTAAAAGTAATGCGTTACAATATTGCGTTACTCCCTAAAAAAGTAACTAATTACGTTACTTAGTAACTTTTTATGGAAAGTAATGCGTTACGTTACTTTTGTGTTACTTTTTAAATATGAGCAGGGCTTGATTGTTTGTTTTTAATACAATAAGTTATATTTATAGCAAATATAAAAGCCTTTCACACCAAAAAGTGTAATGAATAAACCTCAGACTGAAGGACGAGTAAATCACGTCTGTACAGAAGAACACAGGAGAAGTTCAACACTCTTCAGTGATAAAACACATTGTTAGTTTATCTAAAGTCATGTTTATTATTATTATGGTTGAACTGATCATCAAAGGTCAGCAGCAAACACATCGGTTAATAAAATGAGATTAGATATATTTGTGTTGTTTATCATATTTAATTATTGCAGGTTTGCGTCATATTCTGAGTTTATATTTCACTGTTTTAATTCATTTTGATGAATACTGAATCTGTTTTTTGGGAGTGGGATGAATTAATACACATTCATATTTAGTCTAGATTAGATCTACAGTAAGATCATGTTCACACAGCACACTGTCATCAATACATGGAGAAAAGTAACTCTAATGCGTTACTTTACTAGTTACTTGAAAAAAGTAATATTATTACGTAACTCGCGTTACTTGTAATGCGTTACCCCCCCGACACTGCCTGTAATACACACATATAATGAAGTTGAATAGAAAATGTACTAAACTAACCCGAGCTACAACTAACATGCTTTAGAAGAAGTTTTCTGTTAACGATGAGTTTAAAGATGGACATGATCGCTGACGGCTTTATTGATCAGTTCAGAAGCGCTGCACATCTCATAGAGGATGTATTTTAATGAACAAACACTCTCTCCATCACTAATACAATAATAGAAATGATTAATTCCTGCCCTGCGTGGTGACAGAGCTGCGATGCATCTGAAGGAGCTCCTGCAGAAACCCCTTTAGAGCAAGACGTTCCTCTGATTAGATTTCAAGGACAGGACTCAGCGCCACGGGTCAGAGCCGGCGACCGATATCTAATCCTGCAGACGACGCGCTAAAAATAGGCCACACGCCTACGATCACATCTTCAGCAGCCCTGGGTTACTTCAGCTCGACCCACTTCAGTCTGAAACACAAACCGCCGATCCTACGAGACGCTGCGTCACAGATAGATGACACATCGTTCTGACACTTTCTCACCGATGTGAAGAGCATCACAAACAGCAGGACATCACGTGCTTCTGCACCGTTTAGACTCCATAGATTAGAATAAGAGAGTCAAATAATTACAATTCATATTTTAAAAGAATTGGATTTCATAAGGTTTATTAAAAGCTGAATGCTCTTCAGGGTTCTTCTCTTGTCAACCTTTTCCAGTTATTATTTATTTTTATTGTTGTAATGGAAAAAATCCCAGTTATTGATGACACGCTGTGCATAATATTGGACCAATAAAATATTACTACAGAGAAAAAAGAAAAGAAAATGCATATTTATTACAAAAATAAACATAAAATGTATTTACTTGTTTATTTGCATTTGTGTTGCTGCAATGGAAAAAATTATTGTTGTTATAAAAAAAAAAAAATCTATTCATACTTTACTTCTTCCTACTACTTTTATCTTCCTTTTTATCTATATATTTATTATTATTATTTATGCATGTATGTATATATGCATGTATAAATATATATTATTTTATTTATGTATTTATTTATTTAAACTGTATAAAATTAAATTAAATATATTGGAAAAATATTAATTTCAGCAACATTTCACATTTTTATTTAGTTTAATTTCATGTGCTAAAACTGAAATAATAAATATATATATATATATATATACAGTATAGACTAAAACAAACTAATAATGAAAAAACAAAATTACTAAAATGAAATATATATATATTAGTGGTGGGCGTTATCGGCGTTAACGTGCTGCGTTAACGCGAGACTCTTATCGGCGATAAAAAATATCGCCGTTAATCTATTCTCAAAGTTGGGTTGGGAGCTGGGTCTATACTACGCAAGCTATGATGACTTTCACCCTGATATTTTAGCGGATGTATACCTAGCCGAATTGCACTGTAGGGGCGAGAACGAGTCTTGAACTAGAGGCTCGCAGTCCGTGATGGACAGATTGTTAACGGCTGGTCTGTGTGGTAATACAATCGGACAGGACATCCAAACGCTCATCTATCATTCATCAACCTCAAATATGGCTTTTCATCTGAAAGATGTATGTAGTAACAACTTTACATGGCCGCTCAATATGATGTTAACCTAGAGAAATGTGCGCTATTGAAGTGTTTGTGTGGAAGGCGTTTGCAGGACAGGCTCCGGTGCGTTCACTTGCTCTTAAAATCTCCGTCATTTTGGTCATACAGATAAAAGTAGCCTAATACATCTTTCGAATCTGTAAAGACTCTCTCGTTATTTGTGTGCACTCAGAATAACAAAACGTTGCGCTTTTAAGCAAACAGGATGCGCTTTAGGTCTCATGTGAACTTGAGAATTCACTCCTGTGTCACCCTCTGCTTCGAACCTGTGTGTATGCCTAACGTTACTGTGAAATTACCACATCAGACGTGACGTGCTAACATGGATGCAGCTATGAAGCCGCCGGGTTTGCTTCAGGGAACATTTATTTTTAAGAAGCTTCCCAATGGAAACTGTAAACAGTTCATCACGACCTCTTATGTAGGCCTACAGTTCAAAATTCATGTTTAACTGAATAAACAGTTAGTAAACACAAGTACATCTTATTGAACATAGTTTATTTTCATCACCAATTATCATAGTAGAACAGCTTTCTCAAGCAGTTTGTGATGCATTTTGGAAACAGGAGATGAGCCCCTGGTCTAATGCGCCACCTGGCTTGAGAAACCCGTTCTCAAAGACTTACTTTTAGTCATTATTTGGGTAGCACACATATTCTGAATGCCTTCGGCAGAATTCAAATGAGACATTTTAATCTAGATTAATCTAGATTAATTCCAAAATTAATCTAGATTAATCTAGATTAAAAAAATTAATCTATGCCCACCCCTAATATATATATATATATATTTCAAATATTAATATTCATATTAAAATAACAGTGAGAAGACGAAGGTTTGTACCTCTGCTCTTCTTCACTCTGATCCGATCCCGGGATCGTCAGAACCTCGTCGTGCCCGTGAAAGAGACGCATCACATGACCACCAAGGAGGTATCCTATTGGATGAAGGAAATAAAAACATCAGCTGAGGGGCCTGGGAAATGACGTCTGGAGCACACGCACGCACGCACGCACGCACACACGCACACACACACACACACACACACACACACACACACACACACACACACACACACACACACACACACACACACACACACACCAGGGTTCGTACACATTTTCTACCAATTAAATTCCATACCTTTGAGGTAAATATTCATGACCTAATCTTTCATGAAATGTCTATGTATAACGTTACATGTTAAATAAGAAACATTTCATCTTTTTAAAGAAGAAAAATCCATGTTTTACCACAGCATATTTTTACTAAAATAAATGACAAGCTTTGTAGTTTAGAATACAAAATAACCATTTAT
>CM050428.1:28080385-28097885 GCA_027564155.1 Gymnocypris eckloni scoliostomus
ATATTCTGCACTTTTAACAGAAATTTTAATAATAAAAATACATAAAATATTAGATTAAATTAAATAAACAATTAAATAAAACAAAACATGATATTTAGGGAAATATTTATGGAAATAAAATACAAAAATGCATACATAAATAAATACCATTCTTAATACTATTAAGCTTAACAGTCATGGAAATAAATAAATACACATATTTACAAATATAACGAAATAAATATAAAGCAAACTGTATTTAATTTAATGATTAAAAATACATTATTAATACTAATAATAATAATATTTTTAAGTTAATACAGAATGTGAACATGCTTACAAGCACTGAAAAGTTTAGTAATCATGGAAATAAATCAATAAATATACTTTTTGGTGGTAAATATGACCTGGATATGTTCTCGACAGGCTTTGTGAGATATGTTCGAGCTCTTTACACACACTGGACTGATCTCACAGACTCACACACCTGAATACAGTGTATGTTTAGTGTACTTGATCCTCACCAGATAGCGCTCCGACGAGACGCTGACGAGTATGAGATCGTCTCCGATACGCACTTTCTCTCCCTCTGATCTCTGTTTCGACGCGGGGTGAATGGTCCACCAGCACGCCTCACCTGAGGAACACAAACACACGGATCATCAGGTGTGTGTCTGTCATCGTCTCCTTCGGTCTGAACGCGCACGCTTCACCTGTCGAGTCTTCCTGAAGCCCCACGTCGAACGACAGCTTATCCGTCATCGAGCGCGACGTCTTCAAGCACGTCAGAAACTGTGACAGAAAACATTTTTCATGCAGCTGCGGAAACTATTTCTGCTTCAGGATAAAATACAATCATATTTTTAAAAAGTGGTGCTGTCAATTAAATCACATCCAATGTTTATTTGCATAATATATGTGTACAGTGTATATATATATATATATATATATATATATATATATATATATATATATATACACACACATGCATGTATATATATTTTGAAAATGCTTATTTACATTCATATAATTTATGTTATAAATACATATATTTCATATAAAAAATTATAATTCTGAAATATATACATGCATGGGTGTGTATTTATATATATATAATACATATACACAGCACACACACATATATATATATATTATGTAAACAAAAACTTTTATTTTGGATGCGATTAATCACGATTAAATAAGGTAACGGACTTTATATCTCACAATATAAACTTTATCTCTCTCCTCATAATTCTGAGAAAAAAGCCAGATTGTTGAGATCCATACGCTCTAGATTATAGTTTACATCTTGCAATTCTGATGTTTTGTTTCTGTCATAGAATATTTATATTTTTTTAAGGAATTTCTCACAATTCTTTAATTTTTCAAATGAGAGTTTATATAAATCACAATTCTGAGTTGATTTCGTGCAATTATTTACTTTTATTCTATTCCTTTAAAATGTCACAATTCATTATTTTAAATCTAGTATTTCTTAATTTTATTTCTAGCAATTCTTGATTTTATATTTCACAATTCTTCCTTTTCATCATTATAATCATTCATTTTAAATCTTATAATTCTTCATTTTAAATTTAATTTCATATCACAATTTTTCATTTTAAATGTCATAATTCTTCATTTTACAATCATAATTCTTAATTTAAACTTCATGTTAAATATCACAAATAATTTCGTAATTATTTTTTAAATCTTGCCATTCTTAATTTTAAATATTGATTTATTTTAAATTTTTAAATTCTTAAATTTAGATCTCACAACTCTTAAAATTAAAATTTCATAATTCTTTATTATTATTTTTTAATTTTTATTTTATGTCTAGCCATTCTTCATTTTAAATCTCATAATTATTTATTTTAATTTTTTCATTAATTTTATGTCTAGCAATTCTTCATTTTAAATCTAGAAATTCTTTATTTTAAAATCTCTTAATTTGTCATTTTAAATTCTTAATTCGTAATTTTAAATCTCTTAATTTGTCATTTTAAATTCTTAATTCGTCATTTTAAATCTCTTAATTTGTCATTTTAAATTCTTAATTCGTCATTTTAAATCTCTTAATTTGTCATTTTAAATTCTTAATTCGTCATTTTAAATTCTTAATTCTTCATTTTAAAATCTCTTAATTTGTCATTTTAAATTCTTAATTCGTCATTTTAAATCTCTTAATTTGTCATTTTAAATTTTAATTACATTTTAAATTTAATTAATTCATTTTAAAATCTCTTAATTATCATTTTAAATTCTTAATTCATTCATTTAAATCTCTTTGTCATTTTAAAATCTTAATTCTTCATTTTAAAATCTCTTAATTTGTCATTTTAAATTCTTAATTCTTCATTTTAAATCTCTTAATTTGTCATTTTAAATTCTTAATTCGTCATTTTAAATCTCTTAATTTGTCATTTTAAAATCTTAATTCTTCATTTTAAAATCTCTTAATTTGTCATTTTAAATTCTTAATTCGTCATTTTAAATCTCTTAATTTGTCATTTTAAATTCTTAATTCGTCATTTTAAATCTCTTAATTTGTCATTTTAAAATCTTAATTCTTCATTTTAAAATCTCTTAATTTGTCATTTTAAATTCTTAATTCGTCATTTTAAATCTCTTAATTTGTCATTTTAAATTCTTAATTCGTCATTTTAAATCTCTTAATTTGTCATTTTAAATTCTTAATTCGTCATTTTAAATCTCTTTGTCATTTTAAATTCTTAATTCGTCATTTTAAAATCTCACAATTCTTCATTCAAATTTTGTAATCCTTAATTTTATATCTCACAGTTATGTCTTCATATCTCACAGTGCTGACCTGTCTTCTCAGAATGGTGAGATAAAGTCACTATTACTGTATTAGTTCAATCAAAGGCAGAACACTGATCTGATGACGGCTGACGAACCATCCCGCTGAAGGAGTGTCTGAGGAGAATGGCGTGGTCAAACACAGATAATAACACGAGCTCAGAGAGAATCACTCACCTTTCTGATGAACTGCTGCGCGAGGCGTGAAGAAAAACACAAAACACTCACTCATCTTCATCGTTACACAACACGATAATATCATACACATTTCCCACACAGCAAAAATATATGTTTTTAATATATATTTCAAAAAAATTCCCAAAATATATTTTGTACTAATATATTTTTGAAAATATATTTAAAAAAATATTAAGATATTTTAAAAGCATTTAAAATCCCAGCAAATGCTTTTAAAATATCTTAATATATTTTTAATATATATAATTAAATAAAAAAAAAATATATAATATATATATATATATATATATATATATATATATATTTTTTTGTTTTTTTTTATATATATTAAAAAAAAGATTGCTGGTCTTTTAAATGCTTTTAAAATATATTAATATATTTTTTTAATATATTAGTACAAAGTATATTTTGGGATTTTTTTTCAAATATATTTTGTACTAATATATTTAAAAATATATTCATATATTTTAAATCATTTAAAAGCCCAGCTATTTTTTTTTTTTATATTAAAACAAAAATCCAAAAATATATTTTGTACTAATATATAAAATATATTCATATATTTTAAAAGCTTTTAAAAGCCCTCCAAGAAAAAAGGATTGTATTTGACAGGTCTGAACAGTTTTAACAAATTTGAATAAAAATAAATCTGAAATATATTTAAGTATACTGAAAATAATTATTCATCGAATGTACTAATTTTTTTAAGGTAAGTGGTTGGTTGCAATCTATTTATTTTAGCTACATTTAAATTAATTCAGTTGACTAACTTTCAAAAAAAAATATTTAAATGTAGCTAAAATATGTTTTGCAACCACTTACCTTAAAAAAAATGAGTAACTTTTTTCAGTGTATGTGAAGATTAAAACTATATATATTGTAAGAGTTTATTTGCAAAAACAGATTTTTTTATCATGTTTTCATGTTTTTATTGTGTTAATTAGCAAGCATTTATTTTGTAGTTATTGTTTAACATAATCAAAATAACCTAACTGCAGCATGATTGAGATTAATTGAAAGCACAATGAAAAAACATGATTTTTGAAAATTAAATCTGTTTTTGCAAATTAACTTATATTATATGAAAATATTAAATTGACGGTTCACGTGTATTCACGTACAGTATATTTGAAATACACAGCCAGACTTTATTTATGTATTTGCTGTATGGGTTATTGCATCAGTCCAGAGATGGCAAACGCTCCAGGAGCCCGAAGCCAAAGAGCAGATCTGTCGTGTGTCATCAGACTCACAGCAGCCAATGAGGAGACCTTTATGATCCACGGGGGGGGCTTTAAACAACAGCCCTGCAGCTTCAGACAGACACTGAACCTCCCGTGATCCATCAACACTGAGACCCTGACCCTCAGATTACTCGAGGCGGTCAGTTTAACCATCACGAGCTCTACTGACCAAACACTATATATCTACCTATACAACCTCTACATTGCTATCACTCGCATATCAGAATGAGCTTTATTGCCAGGTGTGTTTACACACACACACACACACACACACACTATACTGCCAAAAGTATTGGCACCCCTTCTAATGAAAGGTTTGACTACTTTAGTAATTTTCAATGGTAGATTTGCACTCATGGAAATGACTAAAGTAGTCAAACCTTTCACCTTTCGGGCTAAATAATATTTATAATACTATGTTTATAATATAATATAATATAATATATCAATCAATAATAATAATTTTATTAAGGTCCTCACAAACATATTTTCACAAAATAAATTATAATATAATATAATATAATATAATATAATATAATATAATATAATATAATATATTCTAACTGAAATAAAACCTGTTTAAATGAAATAAAACCATATTCAAGCCTGGTTCTGAACGGTGCAATACAAATACGTGGATCATAACACCGCCGCCGTGCAGACGGTCACATCACAACACTGATGCGTGACACAACAACACTGCTTCTTAAATCCTGCTGAGAGCTTGTGTACGTACGTCGTTGTTTTGTCCGGTCTTGGCGAGCATCTCCTGCAGCGCGCGGACAGACAGCGACTGCTCCAGAACAAAACTACAGATGCACAGATCTGGAGGAACATACTGAAACACAGAGAACAAGACACGCAAACTCTGGATCAGGGACACACACAGCAGGTTTCCCTTCCACAGAACAAAACACAGTGATTAGGACTAATACACACCACTTTAGTTTTACAACGCACCTCAGAGCACACACACACACACACACACGCACACACACACACACACACACACACACACACACACAGACACACACACACACACACACACACAAAGACATACACACACACACAGAGAGACACACACACACACACACACACACAGACACACACACACACGTGTTACTCTCGAATACACTTACATGCATGCATCTGACAGACGCTTTTACCAAAGCATTGAATTAATGATCGACCGATATAGAGTTTTTATAACCGATACCGATACTTTGTAAGTTTATGTACCTGATAACCGATATGCAGAACCGATATTTATTTACTGTTATAAAGTAAATAAATAACAGATTGAAGTAAGTCCATTCTTCACTTTCAGTCGTCTTAACGACAACAAACTGTTGAAAATTAACATTCTTTCACGTAAAATTTAATCTTCAAATTACAACAATAAAAATATTTTATTTATAAAAAGCATCATCAGCAACACTGATATTAACAATAAGCAAAATAATGTTTTCAAATGGAGAAAATAAAGGACAGAAGTCATATCAACTTCATGTTAAACTACAGTTTTAGGTTTAAACGCTGTTTAATAGACTAAAGAGTGAAGAATAATTCACTGAATAATATTCTCTGGAATATTGAAATAAGCTATAACAAACAAAACATCGTATTTTATTGCATTTCTCAACTGTTTTATCAGAATTATTAAAATGTTTTTGTCTAAATTATGTAAACTGCTGACAGAGCGGTTTATCTATTTACACAGAACTATACTCAAACTGATCGCTTGCGGAGATAATAAATCATTAACTTCGATAGAGATATTTATTGGGGAAATAACGGTAAAATGCTTAAATATCGGGGGAAATATCGGTAAACCGATATATCGGTCGATCTCTACATTGAATGCACACATTTTTCTCAGTTCATGCATGGAATCGAACCCGTGGCCTTGGTGTTGCAAGCGCCATGTTTGAGCTGCAAGAAAAGCCTGCATTATATCTTTACAACCTCAAAGAAAGATATTGTGAAATAAGAAATAAGCATTACCCCCTGGCGTGTAGCCCAAGAAAACATGGGGGGGTGAAAATAAATGAACATTTTGTAACAGAAAATAAATCAAACTCATTTTTAGTGCTGGGCGGTATACCGGTTCATACCGAATACCGGCGTTTATTTTAAATTATTTAAATAAGGTTCAGAACGCGACACTGTTAGAGAGGGGTCTCTTTTCACTGATACATTGTGGCGAGGATACAGCTGTATGTGTTACTCAGCGTGAACGTTCCGAAACTGTAGCACTCGTAGTGTGATGAGAGAGAAGAACTCATCCACAATATCCACATCGACCGCACCAAATATCCCCCGTCCGCTGCATCAGCTCCCTCGTCTCTCACACCAGCGCCACTTCAGCACTATATTTAACACTGTCAGACCCTTTTAGCGGCTTGTTTCCAAACAAACTGACAAACCTAGCCACTTTTTGGGATAAACCTTATGGTTCAGTTAGATGATGTCGCCAGTGCTGCCACGCGAGGTCTGACTTTTTTAACTTTACTTGTAGTTTTTTCAGCTAAATAAACTCCCGCGTGTTTGAGCATCAGATCTTTCACACACCTTAAAGCCTGTATTTTATTTCAAAGGAGGAAATCCAAACAACAACAGTAAGAAATGTCTGTGAAAATGTGTATTTTAAAACATGTGGCTCTTGTTCTCTGCTGGAAGTAGTTCTGGACTCGCACAGAGAGTAAACTCAGCTCCGTCTAATAACCAGGCAGAGATCTTCATTTTCAGGTCAATACTGGAGTTCATTATGCACAAGGATCGGTGTGATTTAGTGCCGCTGTGTTCGGAGCAGGTTTGGGATTGAAGCCAAAGAGGCCAGACGATCCCAGCGACAGTATGAGGTGAGCAACGAGGAGATAAATGAAGCACAAACTGCCCTCCTTTACTGAGGAACAGCAAACACAACTCCTGGAAGTGGATCACGATGTCCAGATAATCCAGAAACTTTCTCCGCGCCTCAGCGCTTTGTTATTCGGACGCGACCTGCAGAAGAACGTCTGAAGAACCTTAATTCAAGAGGTTTAGCTGAACTAGTTTCTTTGACCCTGTCCATAATTTTAAGTATTATCTTTTTTTTAACACGCACTAATTCACATATTTTGGAAAAATAATATTTATGGCACTCAGGTATGTTCAATGCAGACGGAAGTAAATTAGATATATCTCTAGTTTCAACATTATTTGTTCTTCAGACATTCCTCTTTAAAATGAAAAAGTATCATATTTTTGCAAACTGACCCACATTTGGTTTTTGACCACTGAAAAATATATACACATTTTAACGATTTACTCCTGGAGCCATATTCAAACTCCAATATCTCTGGAACCGAATCATATAGGGTCTTAAAAATTAAGATGCCCAAAGAGAAGTTTATTAAGACCCAATATGTAAAAGGTCATTAAGATATCTTTAATACTTCTTGAGATACAGACAGGCAAACTTTGGAGAAAAAACGTGAAAAGTGCCGTTTCCCCATTTTTGATTGGTCACCATTGACACATAATGCAACAAAGATTGCTAAAGTCAACAGATTTTACTAACATATCTACCAATCTCTGTGTAAAACCAATATTATGTTGCTGCCACCTTTCTGAAGTCATTTTTACCCCCCTGTAATTTGGCTCTGAATCTCAGGCGAAAATGGCCATTTTGACCCCCCTCACCAAAACAATGGATTACTCAGTAAATATTCCTCCATGATATTTCATATTTTAGCTTTCATCACTATACACATCTGTCTTTCTTCAGACAAAAAATTAGCAAAATCACAAATCAAGCCGGAGGTCCTCGGGTTGAGCTGACACTGAATGACTCCATCATTGAATGATGATGCTCCTCACCTTGGCTTCAGACGTGGGCTCCAGGTAACACAAGCGGTTCCCCAAACCCTCGGCGCTCAGACAGAACTTGCGGTTCTCCTTCTGAATGCAGGCCACACACTGCAGAACCACCTCGTCGTCCTGAGGGAACAAACACAAACCACAACTCACAGATTCATCGAGCACGTTTACATGCACACCAGTAACTCAGAAATATCTGCTTATTATAATAACCAGTTTCCCGGTTTGCATGCACACCAGTAACCTGACAACGCAAGTATAATGATGTTAAATAAATTGCTTGCATGTCATATATTATCCTCTGAAGCATGCAGCGTTTTGACTGAATGCACGAGATGAGAACACACTTTTATTATTTTCTGAGTCATGAAAGAGTCTGTGTTTGTGATACATTTCTTCTTTCTTTAATGCAAAACGTTTGTTCTGTCTAGATGTGCTTAAATCTGCACTAACGATCACACATGCGCACTTCAATAAACTGTTAAAAGCGGGATATTGCATTTACATGACGTGCAAAATTGGTGTAAGAGATAAAAAACTCCCTGCGTCGAGCGGTTTATGCTTACGCTGTTTATGACCTTACTCTGATAAAAGAAAACGGGTTACTGCGTTTACATAACATTGTGCATTTCGATGTATGAAGCATAATCGGTTTAAGAACGTGCATGTAACCACAAACACCTGATCAAGCCTGAGTAATTAATTCATTCATGATCAATCAACCTCAGTGACTTCAGTCAGATTATTACTTCTTCATGAGCTTGAAACGGTATAAAGTTTTCATATTAATACATGACACTTTTAGGTAGAATTTTATCCCTAAGATCATTTTTTATTATAATTTAAATTTTGTTAATTATAATTTACATTGTTAAATAAAAAAATATTAATGTTTAGTTTTTTTTCTTCCTGCTGTACCGAAACTATACTGAACCGTGATGTCAAAACTGAGGAACGTAATGAACCATCATATTTGTGTACCATCACACACACACACACACATGCCATTTGTTTAAAAACACAAGAATGTTATGAATTTGATGTAGAAATATGATGGAGCTGTAGATGTTCTCCGGTCCTGCTGAAGTGAAGCGTGACTCAGCCGGACCGGATGTGACTCAGATCAGCTAATAACACTCAAAATCAGCACAACACACTCATCACTAGTGTCCCATTATCAGCCCAGCCGCCTCAAACCGCTCTGGAGATCAGAGAACCCGTCTGAGATCAGCAGAGAGAGAGAAACCGTCTGAGATCAGCAGAGAGAGAGAAACCGTCTGAGATCAGCAGAGAGAGAGAAACCATCTGAGATCAGCAGAGAGAGAGAAACCGTCTGAGATCAGCAGAGAGAGAGAAACCGTCTGAGATCAGCAGAGAGAGAGAAACCATCTGAGATCAGCAGAGAGAGAGAAACCGTCTGAGATCAGCAGAGAGAGAAACCGTCTGAGATCAGCAGAGAGAGAGAACCCATCTGAGATCAGAGAGAGAGAAACCGTCTGAGATCAGCAGAGAGAGAGAAACCATCTGAGATCAGCAGAGAGAGAGAGAAACCGTCTGAGATCAGCAGAGAGAGAGACCATCTGAGATCAGCAGAGAGAGAAACCGTCTGAGATCAGCAGAGAGAGAAACCGTCTGAGATCAGCAGAGAGAGAGACCATCTGAGATCAGCAGAGAGAGAGAAACCATCTGAGATCAGCAGAGAGAGAAACCATCTGAGATCAGCAGAGAGAGAGAGACCATCTGAGATCAGCAGAGAGAGAGAACCGTCTGAGATCAGCAGAGAGAGAGAAACCATCTGAGATCAGCAGAGAGAGAGAAACCATCTGAGATCAGCAGAGAGAGAGAAACCATCTGAGATCAGCAGAGAGAGAGAGACCATCGGAGATCAGCAGAGAGAGAGAAAAAACGTCTGAGATCAGCAGAGAGAGAGAGAAACCATCTGAGATCAGCAGAGAGAGAGAAACCGTCTGAGATCAGCAGAGAGAGAGAGAAACCATCTGAGATCAGCAGAGAGAGAGAAACCATCTGAGATCAGCAGAGAGAGAGAGACCATCTGAGATCAGCAGAGAGAGAGAGAAACCGTCTGAGATCAGCAGAGAGAGAGAAACCGTCTGAGATCAGCAGAGAGAGAGAAACCATCTGAGATCAGCAGAGAGAGAGAAACCGTCTGAGATCAGCAGAGAGAGAGAAACCCGTCTGAGATCAGCAGAGAGAGAGAAACCATCTGAGATCAGCAGAGAGAGAGAGAAACCATCTGAGATCAGCAGAGAGAGAGAGAAACCATCTGAGATCAGCAGAGAGAGAGAGAAACCCATCTGAGATCAGCAGAGAGAGAGAAACCATCTGAGATCAGCAGAGAGAGAGAAACCATCTGAGATCAGCAGAGAGAGAGAGAAACCGTCTGAGATCAGCAGAGAGAGAGAGAACCGTCTGAGATCAGCAGAAAGAGAGAGAAACCGTCTGAGATCAGCAGAGAGAGAGAAACCGTCTGAGATCAGCAGAGAGAGAGAGAAACCGTCTGAGATCAGCAGAGAGAGAGAAACCATCTGAGATCAGCAGAGAGAGAGAGAAACCGTCTGAGATCAGCAGAGAGAGAAACGAATCAGCATCTGAGAGCAGAGAGAGAGAAACCGTCTGAGATCAGCAGAGAGAAACCATCTGAGAGAGAGAAATCAGAGAGAGAGAATTGAGATCAGAGAGAGAGAGAAACCGTCTCATTCAGCAGAGAGATGTTACAGATCAGAGAGAGAGAAATCTGAGATCCAACAGAGAGAGAGAGGAGAGAAACCGCCTGAGATCAGCAGAGAGAGAGAGAACCGAATGTAATCATATCAGCAGAGAGAGAGAGCAATTGAGATCAGCAGAGAGAGCAATATCTGATCAGCAGAGAGACCAGAGATCAGCAGAGAGAGAAACTTCTGTCAGCAGAGAGAGAGAAATTGATCAGCAGAGAGAGAATACATTTAGATCAGGAGAGAGAGAGAAACCGTCTGAGATCAGCAGAGAGAGAAAAGATCAGCAGAGATACCTGAGATCTGAGATCAGAGAGAGAGAGAAACCGTCTGAGATCAGCAGAGAGAGAGAAAACCTGAGATCAGCAGAGAGAGAGAGAAACCGTGATCAGCAGAGAGAGAGAAACATGAGATCAGCAGAGAGAGAAATCTGAGATCAGCAGAGAAAGAGAAACCGTCTGGATGATCAGCAGAGAGAGAGATCAGCAGAAGAGACAGAGAGAGACATGAAACCTGAGATCAGCAGAGAGAGAGAAACCATGAGATCAGCAGAGAGATGTTGAGATCAGAGAGAGAGAATTCACTTTGAGATCAGCAGAGAGAGAAACCGTCTGAGATCAGCAGAGAGAGAGGAAACCGTCTGAGATCAGCAGAGAGAGAGAAACCTGAGATCAGCAGAGAGAATTGAGATCAGCAGAGAGAGACTTTGAGATCAGCAGAGAGAGAGACCAGAAAGAGATCAGCAGAGAGAGAGAAACCTTTGAGATCTGCAGAGAGACTTTTATCAGCAGAGAGAGAGACTCTGAGATCAGCAGAGAGAGAGAGAAACCATCTGAGATCAGCAGAGAGAGAGAAACCTTTGAGATCAGCAGAGAGAGAGAAACTTTGAGATCAGCAGAGAGAGATCAGCAGAGAGAGATCAAAATATGAGAACAATCAGAGACATCTGAGAAGCAGAAATTCACTTTGAGATCAGCAGAGAGAGAGAAACCGCCTGAGAGTGGGACATCTGTAGATCAGCAGAGAGAGAAACTGAGATCAGCAGAGAGAGAGAGACTCTGAGATCAGCAGAGAGAGAGACTTTGATCAGCAGTCGGACTTTGTCAGAGCAGAGAGAGACTCTGAGATCAGCAGAGAGAGAGAAAGCAGAGAGAGAAACTTTGAGATGAGAGAGAGATCAGCAGAGAGAGAGACTTTGAGATCAGCAGAGAGAGGGACCTTTGAGATCAGCAGAGAGAGAGAAACCATTTGAGATCAGCAGAGAGAGGGAGAGATCAGCGATTGGGACTTTGAGATCAGCAGAGAGAGAGAGAAACCGTCTGAGATCAGAGAGAGAGAAACCTGAGATCAGCAGAGAGAGAGACCTGAGATCAGCAGAGAGAGAGACTTTGAGATCAGCAGAGAGACTTTGAGATCAGCAGAGAGAATCAGAGAATGAGATCAACTTGCAAGAGAGATCAGCAGAACCATCATCAGAGAGAGAGAAACCTCTGAGATCAGCAGAGAGACTCAGAGTATATATACAGAGAGAGAATTGCTTGTTCAGCATTAGATTAGAACATGTTAGAACAATAGATGGTTGCATTCGTGAGATGCAGAGAATTCACAGATCAGCAGAGAGAGAGAAAGTCTGAGATCAGCAGAGAGAAACGAAATCTTTTTATATCAAGAGAGTAACAGAATAAATTTATTGATTTATGCTGATTCTAAACAATTTGAAAAAATTAATTCTCAAAATAAGATTAAATAAAATCAAACAGATGCAACTAGTTCATAATAAATTAAAAGTGCATAAATCTGACCCAATTCATTTATGTATGACGGACATTTTAGTTTATGCTAAAAACGTTGTAATCCAAATGCATGGAGATTTTCCAAGCAACTTAAATATTAAAATCAGCAGAGAGAGGCCTGAGATCAAAGTGTTTGCTCAAACATCAGAGAGAGAAGAGTCTGAGATCTGAGATGGAGCTCTGAGATCAGCAGAAGTGACTGTGACCTTTAATGACTCACATTTAGAAACAAACACGAGTTCAAGAGCGAGACTATAATGAACATAATGGTTCATTTACAGACCAAATAAACGTCTGCATATTTAATGCAATTCATCCGGTGATGATCCAGAGTTTAGATGAATCACTTCTGCCTGTTTTATTCTCAATTATAAGTCACTTTAGGCAGAAGCATTGGTTAAATGAATAAATAAAGAATGCAAATGAAATACAGCCAGAGGATCAAAACATATTCGTGCTTCAGTAGACACTAAAACTAATGAAAACCACTTGATCTCTGCATCAGCAGCAAATGTCTGTCTGGGGAATCCAGGTCAAAGGAAAGAGGAATCACAAACCAGATACAGTTATATTTATGCATTTTATATTGTTTGAGCTACAGGATCTCCATAATGATGGTTGCATTTAAATGTTTTGCCATATCAGCTTCACAGACAAATATTCTACAGTCACCAAACATTACAATACATAGAAACACTGTGAAAAAGTAAAATAAGAAAAAAAATACAGGACTAGATATAATAAAGATAAAATACTATAACGTATTTTGTTATAATGTAAAAGTTTAATATATTTAATTTAAATGTGCATGTATAATTTATATATTTATTTTGCACATAGGGCCGTTTTAATGATATAATTAAAAATATAATTTGTTTTTGAAATAGAATCATTTAAAGTGGCTGTTTTCAGGACAGATTTATACAAATATACATTAAATAATAAAGACAACACCAAGAGGTTAAAGTAAACATAATTAATATGTACCTTAATGAGATTCAAAACCAGTCGTACGTTAATATTATAAAAAATTCTTGCATTATTTTCTATTTTTATTTTACGTGTGCAATTGTACAGCACTTTGTTGTACACTTTGGTTTTTAGAGTGCTTTATAAAAAAACTTTGGTTTGAAATTGACAGAATTCATAAAGTAGTGAAGCTCGTATAACAGTGTAAAGTGGGGGCTAGCAGATGATGGACCTAAGGACATGGATTACTGAAACCATGTCCTGTGGTCCGATAAACCCAAGATAAACTTATTTGGTTCAGATGTCAAGCGTGTGGCAGCAACAAGGTGAGGGTGTGTCTTGCCTGCATCACATGGTGGTGGGAGTGGGGCTGGGGAGCTACAGTTCATTGAGGGAACCATGAATGTACAGAAGCTGAGGGTAAAGGTGATCTGTAGGGCATCCTCACCGGAAGGAGGAGGAAGGTCTCTAACATCCACCAGCTCCGTGTGTGTGTGGATTTAAATAATCAAAAGAAGACTAATTGTGAAGCTCTTGATCTCCATGCCCAAAAATTAAGACAGTGAAAATTACTAAAAGCACATACAATTATGAAATATATTTTAATTTAGCCTAAATGAAAGCTAAAATGAATTATTTAATTTTCTTTAATAAAAAATTACACACAAATTATATATCTCTCTCTCTCTCTCTTATATAAATAAAATAACACACACACAAGTATTGAAATAATCTCTCTCTTCTCTCATCACACACACACCTCTCACACAACACATTGACTATCTCTCTCTCTTTCTCACAATCTCACAATTTATCACACACACTCTCTCTCTCACACACACACACACACACACACACACACACTCTCTCTTCTCTCACTCTCTCACACCTCTCTCTCTCTCTCACACACACTCTCACACACACACACACACACACACTCTCTCTCACACACACTCTCTTCTCTCTCACACACACACACACACACACACACACTCTCTCTCTCTCTCTCTCTCTCTGAAACACTGCGTCTGCATTTATCCCTGACTGTAAACGCACATGCTGACAGAACGCTTTTCTTTCATTAAACACACTGCTGACCGCACAAACGTCTCACAGACGACACACACACACACACACACACACACACACACACTCTCTGACAGGAGCATCTCTATAAAGCACGGTTTCGAGTGTTAGAGCCGCAGGTGTCAACCGTTCCTGAGCCAACAGACTGTTCCTGGAGCGAGACGCGCTCAGATCAGACTAAACACAGACTAATGACCGTCCGAAGACAATCCAGTCATAACAACATGGAATCTGGCAAATCTGCAAGAACAAATCTGAAGTATGGCTGTACAATGAATCCATCCGTGATATGAACCAGTGTCTGTGAATATTAAAGCACAGAAACACTGCTATTGAAATATAAAGTCTGCATCTACATTTGTACTTATTTAATGTATTCGTGCACAGGGGAATGTAATTCACAAAATAGAATATTTAACAATAATAGCTTATAATATTCTTCATTAATATGAATGATCATATTATAAAGTAGTACTGTCGCGATTAATTGAATCCAAAATAAAAGTTTTTGTTTACATAAAATGTGTGTATGCACTGTGTATACTTTTTATAAATACAAACACATCCGTGTATATTTTTAAGAAAAATATGTTACCTTTATATATCAAATATATTTATATATGATATTAATTATATGAATATAAATATATATACACATGTAAATATTTTCAAAATATATACTGTATGTGTGTGTATTTATATATACATAATAAATAAACACATATATAAACAAAAACTTTTATTTTGGATGCGATTAATCACGATTTATCATTTGACAGCACTATTACAAATGTATTAATAATAATAATAATAATATGAATAAAATGTTTATGGAATATCGCACTTTTCTTCCGTATTAATTTTAGCAGTAAACCTCTGTTGTGCGGCACTTAATTTTCCAGAAATATTACAATTTTCATTTGATGACATTTTTGAATAATTAAATAAATTGTTTATGTTTTATGCCTTCACTTGATTACCAAAGATAATAAATGCGTAGATAATTTAAAAAGACAACAGAGAGAAATAAAGCATTTTTATAGGATTTATACTGTAAAATGAATTATTAAATTAATTTTTATGAATTCAGTTGATTAGATATGCATTTTGATGATTCAACAATAATTCAACTATTTAAAAAATCCAGAAAAAATAGGAATAAAACTGATTTCATAAGGCCTTAATATTTAATGTTTTAAATATATTAAATTGTGGTTAAATTCCATTTTTATGATTTTGACTAATTAGAATAGCGTATAAATTATAAAAAAGATTTTAAAAAAATGTAACCATTAAAGCAGAATTAAGAAATTAGAGCAGATTTTTTTTTTATTAGGGTAAAAAAAATATGGATTTAATTTATGCACAGAGAGAACTAGACGAACTGAAATTTATAACAATAATTTATTTTAGCTACAATTAATTTAAAAATAATGTTGAAAGTTAACTAAATTTGTTTATTTAAATGTAGCTAAAATAAATGGATTGCAAATCAAAACTAATTTAATCTGATAGAGTATTTTCTTTATGTAACAATGATGAATACTTAACACCATGTTCTATTAATGTGCATTTGTCCCTGATTAAATCAAATAAAGGACATGACAGTGACAGAGAGACGCTGCTTTACTCCACAGAGGCCACACTGAACACATCGGCTGTTATCTGCGGAGCTGGCTCACAGCGGCTGGACGAGACACGTTTCTGTGGAAACTGAGACTGTAAATGTCAGCTGCTGCTGCATTATGGGATTACTTCAGCTCCACAGGCGCTCAAAAACAGCAAGATAATGACTCAAAATCTGAAAAAATGACACCATGATGATTTGAGACGGTGCTCTTAGATGCACCGAATCCTCGGCAAACGGAACCGAATAAGCGATAAGACTCTAATAGAGGCGTGCACTAATGCAGCAAACACGTCTGCAGTGTGGAAGTGTTTAAAACCGTCCGAGGAAGACACAGAAATCACCGACAGCGAGAGATTGTTTCGTGCTGCATCATGTCTCTGATGAGAAGAGAAGAGGTGGTTACTGTGAGGACTGAAATCATGCGAAACTGCAGAAGGTCATGTTTTCTAACACATGTATATTCTGTTACTCGTCAGTTGCTCTGTAACATTGTTATACAAACATATATAAAAGCATGTGACAATGTGCAATAAACATCTTCCCAAATCCATAATCATTTATAAATCTGTAGCCAAAATAAACGCCGAGAAAAACCATCAACGTTCATATGTGACCCTGGAGCATAAAACCAGTCTAAAGCGTCAATTTTGTGAAATTAAGATTTGTACATCATCTGAAAGCTGCATAAATAATATTTCCATTGATGTATGGTTTGTTATGATCGGACAATATTTGTAAATCTGGAATCTGACGGAGCAAAAAATCGAAATATTGAGAAAATCATCTTTAAAGTTGTTCAAATTAAGTTCTTAGCAATGCATATTAATAATCAAAAAAAAAAAAATTATGATAGGAAATGTACTAAATATCTTCATGGAACATGATCTTAATATTCTAATGATTTTTGGCATAAAAGAAACATGTATAATTTTGACTCATACAATGTATTGTTGGTTATTGCTTCAAATATACCTGTGCTGCTTATGACTGGCTCACAAATATTAGTATTGTAATTTTACTGTTGTTCTGTAAAATAAAATAAAAGACCATAATAATGCAAATAATAATTACCCTACAACAACTCTCTGTGTGTGTGTGTGTGTGTGTGTGTGTGTGTGTGTGTGTGTGTGTGTATGGTTTTGACACACAAATTGTATAATGACATGGGTATGACATAGGTATTAC
>CM050428.1:28112885-28120385 GCA_027564155.1 Gymnocypris eckloni scoliostomus
GGACTTCAGAACGCAGAGCGCGAGTCATTTGATTCAGTTCGGGACTTCAGAACACAGAGCGCGAGTCATTTGATTCAGTTCGGGACTTCAGAACACAGAGCGCGAGTCATTTGATTCAGTTCGACTTCAGAACGCAGAGCGATTAATTTGATTCAGTTCGGGACTTCAGAACGCAGAGCGCGAGTCATTTGATTCAGTTCGGGACTTCAGAACGCAGAGCGCGATTCATTTGATTCAGTTCGGGACTTCAGAACACAGAGCGCGAGTCATTTGATTCAGTTCGGGACTTCAGAACGCAGAGCACGATTAATTTGATTCAGTTCGGGACTTCAGAACACAGAGCGCGATTCATTTGATTAGATGTAAACTCTAAAATAAATAAATAAATAAAATAAACTCATATTCATCATTATGTGTATTGTTTTCTTTTGAAAGTCAGAAGCTTGCTAAACTTTAGTTTTAGTTTCTATAGTTACTGTAACTACAATAAACCATAATGTGTTTATACAGGACTTCTTGAGACACTGTAAGCAATATTACGACAAGTTATTATGAAAGTTGCTGTATATTTAGGCTATGTAGGCTTATAATATTTAGATATTAAGATTAGATATTATTAGGCTTTAAATACAGATTATCATGACGAGAACTGAACAAACTACGATTTAGTACAGTATATTTTAAATCTGAATGATGTTTAATGTGATTTAAACTGTTGTTTTGACACTTTCTGAGGTAAACTGACACATGCTTTGCCTCGTTAATATTAAAACTCAATATAACTGTGATACGAGTCACAAAACATCACTTCTTCGATTTTTTAGTTTGATCTTTTTTATTAAAATACGTTTTGTTATGTCAAGATATTACAGTAAGTGTAGATATTTATACTGTACGTGGATCAGTTTGAACTTTAAAGCGCGTGATGCACTTGTCACGCAGGGTTGCCAGGTTTTCGCAACAAATCCCGCCCTATTGCTACTCAAAATTAGCCCAAAACTAGCCCAAGTGCGTTTTGAGAGAGGTCCCCCGGTACAATTCACATTCCAGGGGCTAAATATCACGTTGTCACTTCAACCAGACATAAAAAACTGCAGCAACAGTCTTAAAGGGATAGTTCACCCAAAAATGAAAGGTATGTCATTAATTACGCACCTTCTTGTCTTTCCAAACGCGTAGAGAGCTCTCGGATTTCATCTTAATTTCCGTTCTGCATATGAACGAAGGTCTTACTGGGTTGGAACGACACGAGGGTATAGTAATTAATAACATAATTTTCATTTTTGGGTGAACCAACCCTTTAAAGTAGCCCAACTTGGCAACCCTGTCCTCACGCGCCGCCGCCGTTTGAAGTTTGTTTAAATTGTGCGCGCCTAATTCGATCTTGTTTCGATGCGACGCGTCTCTTGGTGTAAAAACGGTGTAAACTGTGATTTACTACAGTATTTTTCATGTTAAACGCAGGAGGAGACGTGAAGTTGATGTCCTCTCATCTCAGGTACAGCACACAAACACCTCAGTAAATCAAAACTTCGTGAAAGTATTGTTTTTTTCACTGAAAAAGTAGTAAACTCCAAATTATGTTTTCCCCTCGCACATAACGTTACATTCTCATAAATTCTCACATAACTGAACATATACACGACGCCGCTCTATTTTTCGACACATTTAGCGTGTTTGAACTTTCTGTTGACTTATATTGTTTTATATTGAGGTAATCATCTTTTAACCCTCACACAAACGTTTCTGCGTTTCAGATGGTTTCAGGTTTTACTATCCTTGTGGGGATATTTAGTCGTTTATATAATTATTTACTAGATAGATAGATGGAGATGTTCTCTGTTTACGTTAACCACTTATTGTATTATAGGAGTTATGATTGTCTTCTGTCCCCTTTAAGTCCATACTGCTGTCTTTCGGACATTCTGCAGCACTGCTGTTTTGCTGTATGACACACTTCTGATGGGGGCGGGGCCACCGTGAAGCCAACCAATCACAGCCGTGGATACAAACGCTGCTTCCTCTGACTGGTCTGCGCGCCTGTCAATCACAAGCCGAGAGCGCCGTCCTCCAGAACGCACTTATATCCCGAGAGAGAGACGCGGATCCGTCATGCACCTCGGATGGGTGAGTTCAACACGATTAACTTCATATAACACTCGATTATTGAAATCAAACACGTTCATTTAGGCTCAAATCATGTGTTAATGCTGATGAGGCACTGCGTGTTATTTGCTGGACGAACAGCAGCAAAAAAGACGCCGAACTTAATGTTGTGTTTTATTATAGATATGAAAAGGTCATGCAAATGCATTGATCGTAATCATATCTGAGCAACATTAAGGATGCATTGTTAAATGCAAAGAGATCGCGTGGCTGTGCGAAATGCAGTGTATGTTTAAAGCATCAATGATGCAGCAGTGCAAAAATAACTTTCTGCTTAATAAATGATGCTCAATATAGTGCAGATTATTCTTTATAATGCACCAATATAAGATACTGGTTTGTTTTGGTTTGATCACTGTTGAACTGTCATGTCATGTTTTAAAGGGACATTCACTGCAGCTTCTGCATGAGCTCACATTATTGTAAAGTATCATTATAATGTGTGTGTGTGTGTGTGTGTGTGAGAGAGAGAGAGAGAGAGTGTGTGTGTGTGTGTGTGTGAGAGAGAGAGAGAGAGAGAGTGTGTGTGTGTGTGTGTGTGTGTGTGTGTGTGTGTGTGTGTGTGTGATGGTTGATTATTATGAGGCACATGATGAAGGTGCTCTACTCACTCAATTGCTTATTTAAATAATTATGCATACAGTTCAAAGGCTTTAGCAGGAAAAAGCGTACTGAATGACATTATCAATAGACCCACTGTTAGTTGTGCATTCATGGATATTTTTGCCAAAGCATCGCCACAGTTTATTTTCTGGCCTGTAAACATGTCTGGCAAAGAGTTGGAAGACCCCAGCTATGATGCATGGCATATTACAAGATTAATCAGTTGATTATAAAGATATTTGCATATGATTGTACATAGAAATAATTTTCACTTAGGAATTGCAGATGAAGTGCATTCAGATATTCTGTCAAAGCATCGCCACAGTTTATTTTCTGGCCTGTAAACATGTCTTACAGTGAAATATTACAAGATGAGTCTGTTGATTATGACAATACTTGCTTATGATTGTACAAAGGTTACTTTTAAATATTAAATTCAATTTTATTCTCTGAAAAAAACACAATTACTCAGAAATTGCTATTAAATTTCATAAATGATTACAGAGATTCAGCAATTAATGCATGTAATTAAACATGAGGTAGTAAAGACAAAAAACATTTTCTTGTAAAATGTGCTAAAAAAATCATAATTTCATTTACAACTTAAAAAGCAAAAATATATATATATAAAAAAAAGTAACACTAAAAAAATATATATATTTTTTTAGTGTTACTTTTTTTGCTTGTTTTTTTAAATAATTCAGTGTGCAAGTCAAATTTAATGATTGTTGATAACTTTAAAGCCTATTTGTAATTGCTATTAATCCAAAATATTATTTAAAGAAACTTTTGATATAGTTGTGGATTTTAATGTGTTAAAATTAATTTAATAAGGTTTTTAGATAAAAATCGGTTGCATATTTACAATTGGAAGAGTTCCAATGCAAAAGCCATCTTGGTCAAAAATGAGATGAATGCTCCACACACACACACACACACACACACACACAGTCTCACACACACAGTCTCACACACACAGTCTCACACACACAGTCTCACACACACACAGTCTCACACACACACAGTCTCACACACACACACAGTCTCACACACACACAGTCTCACACACACACAGTCTCACACACACTCTCTCACACACACTCTCACGCACACTCTCACACACACACACACTCACACACACACACACACACACACACACACACACACACTCTCTCACACACACACACACACACACACACACACACACACACACACACACACACATACACCCCCAACACACACACACACTCTCACTTGCATCTGAACTCTTAAAGTCTACATGCATCTTAAGACAGATTTACAGTCTTTCTCTCGCACTAAATCCCTCCGTCATTTTAACAGGCCTTCGATCGCCCTGATGATGAACACCCGCCGTGTCAGTCCCCCCCGGGCCGTCCCCGACTCGAGACCCACGCCAACTTAACTTCAGAGTGTGACTAATTAAAACAGTCCCCATAATGGACGGCACGCACTCTGTGCTGCGTCTGTACAAACCCATCCAGGAGCTGTGCTTCATCAGTCTCTACTTCCCAACGAAGAAGTCCCGAGGTTTCTCACGAGCTGACCAAACCCCTCGTGAAGTCCGGCCTCAGGATGAAGACGCCAAACAAAGAGACCAGTATGACTGCGACGGGACAAAAGCAGCGATCGCGCAGCTCGCCGCAGAACACCATCAGCTGCTGACGGAGCTCCTGTCTTTATGCAGCGACTGCGCAGATAGGATTAAGATGGGCAACCAAGATGGAAAGCTTCAGGACGGATACGGGGCACATCTTTACAGCACTGTGTCTCCGTCCACAGAGCATAAGAAAACAGCTTCAAGAGCTCGTAAACTGAAGAGCGCTGGAGAGTTAAAGGTGCAAAGTGGAGCAATCTCCATCCGTGGTATAGATACTCCAGGATCTGGCTCTAATGTGAGCGTCTCCAGCGAGATTTGCGGGTGGGATTTTATGGACGAACCTCGTTCTTTTGAATCCGAAATGGATCTTTGTGCAGAGCTGTTGGAGTTTGATAACCAACTCACGTTGGGGTACAAAAACCAACATGGATGTGTCCAACAGGAGATAACGACTAATGGGAATATCAAAGCAAACCAACAAAGTCAAAGAGACGTGAGAATTGATGAAATGGCTTGCCATACGGCTTCCAAAGAGGAACCTGTATCTCATTCCAGCTTGGATCACCAGCAAGCCGGACAAGAAGACATCAAGCGCTTTATTCATGAGAAAACCTTCTCGACGTCCATCGACGCTCTTCGTCCCTGGAGCAGAAGCCCCACATCAAGCTCTCTCTCCGGGGTCTTCAATGTGTCGTATCCTCCTGCCAACAGTCTCCAGAGCATGTCTCCCGTCTTATCACCTCTGTCTTCTCAGCTCCCGAGTCCCCAGATGAACCACCGCATTGTGTTGCTGCCTGAGGAGGATGATGGGAATAAACGCTCCTCGAGAGACGAGCCCAAAGCCGCCACAGAGGTCATCGACAAAAACGGCAACCGTCGGACGATCACACGCTTGGACTTGAACCTCAGCAATCATTTCTATCTGAATGGAGCCAGTGCATCGAGTGCCACGACCTCAGGTAAGAAACTGCTCTTCTAGCTCAGAATAAAAGTTATGTAAGAGGTTCAATTAGTGCTGATTAATCACATCCAAAATACATTTTTGTTTACATAATATATGTGTGTTCTGTGTATATTTATTATGTACTGTATATATAAATACCCATACATACAGTATACATTTAGAAAATATGTATTTACATGTCTGTATTTTTATTCACATAATTTACATGTGTCCCTGGAGCACTAAAGCAGTCATAAGCAGCACAGCTATATTTGTAGCAATAACCAACAATACATTGTATGAGTCAAAATTATAATTTTGTATTTTATGACAAAAATCATTAGGATATTAAGATCATGTTCCATGAAGATATTTTGTACTGTAAATATATCAAAACGTAATTATTGATTAGTAATATGCATTGCTAAGAACTTCATTTGAACAACTTTAAAGATGATTTTCTCAATATTTAAATTTTTTTGCACCCTCAGATTCCAGATTTACAAATATTGTCCGATCATAACAAACCATACATCAATGGAAAGATTATTTATTCAGCTTTCAGATGCTGCATAAATCTCAATTTCGAAAAATTGATGCTTAAGACTGGTTTTGTGCTCCAGGGTCACATATTATAAATAAATAATGTAATATATAAACATAAAATGTTTTTTTTCTGAAATATATACTGTATGTGTGTGTATTTATATAAATATACATAATAAAAATACACAGCACACACACATATATTATACAAACAAACTTTTATTTAGGATGCGATTAATCGTTTGACAGCATTTTTCTCAGGCTCCTATGTTTATGTTCAGTTATTTCACTTTAAAGTCAATGCAAAGAACCTGTTTATTGACATTAAAGTTAAAAGACTGAACCTACACTCAGGAGCATGATAACAACGCTTATTTTAGAAGATATTGTTTTAATGCACTTAGAGGCTTTTGCATCCAAACTCTTTAAATACACTTTTATAACTTTAAAGAGAAAACAACAACATTCTCTGAACGTCTTCACGATGTTATTTGTACTTAAAGGCTCTAAGAAACATTTTTTAGCATTAAAATAACAACAGATAATAATAGTTTTGGTGAAAGTAAAATTTAGAAGAAATGTTTTCATCATCTTTAAATAATGTACAGAAAATTGGACATGTTTTAAGTTCTTGGAATATTACAAATAAACGTTTAAATAACATAAAATTTTGCATACAACTTCAATTTAGTAGAATTTTTAATAAACATTTTAGTCACCTTTAAATAACGTAATTAGGATAAGAAAAGTGGACATATTAACGTTCATTGAGATTTACAACTAAAAGTTCATATAATGTTATATTTTGGGTAAAAAAAACATTTTATACACATAAATAATGTTCTAATCACAAAGAAAATCATGCATTTTAGCATCCTAAGAATATTACAAATACATGTTTAAATAATGTTATATTTTTGGGTAAAATAACATTGAGTATAATATTTAGGAAATGTTTTTGTAACCTTTAAATAATGTTCTAATCACAACAAGAAAGCTGGACGTTTTATGTTTTTAGAATATTACAAATAAACGTTTGAATAACGCTGTATTTTGTGTGAAAGTAAAGTTAGTAAAATATTTTTTGTAACCGTTAAATAACATTCTAATCACGAAAATAAAATATTAAAATAGCATAGAATATAAAAAATAAACATTCAAATTTGCTTTTGTTTTTTGGGTAAAAATACAATTTAGTAAAAGGTTAAAGAAACGTTTGAGTCAGCTCTAAATAATTTAATCACGTCAAATAATGTTATATTTTAATAAAATTAAGGTTCTCAGAATATCCTCATAATATTGTGAAAACATTCTTAAAACTACATTTATGGAACGTTCTTATGATGTTATTTGTTACTTGATGAGCATTTTAATTTTGGACATTTTAATGTTCTTTTAATGGTCAAAAACATATTTTGGGTGAAAATAAAGTCAGTGGAACTGTGTGAGAATTTTTATAACGTAATCACAAGAAGAAAACTGGACATTTCAATGTTTTAGAAACCTTTCAAAACAATGTTCCCACAACGTTTTAATATCCTAAATGAGTTATTTTGGTATTAATACACTGCTATTAATCTCAGTCGTCCAGGTTTATTCAGATTTCTTAGACTTGTCATGTGAC
>CM050428.1:28127885-28147885 GCA_027564155.1 Gymnocypris eckloni scoliostomus
TGGATGCGGATGAGTCCATTACCCAGGAGGCTTTGCGGCGTCCCAGCAGACCGGCTCACCTGGACTTCCTGAGGATCACGCCGCCGGAGGATGACATCATCGGAGACACTCCGTACAATCCCAAACTCGGAGTAACGGTGAGTCAGTCAGCGCTGGGATGAGATTAATGTAGACTTCCTGCGCTTATTCTTCATGTTTATTCAGTAAGCAGCCTGTTTAAAAATAATAAAAAGGTCATTGTGATTTCACAATTCTGACTTTTTCTCTGAATTCAGATTTTTATCTCACAATTCTGACTTTTTTCTGAATTTATATCTCTGAATTCTGATTTCATATTTCACAATTCTGACTTTATATTTCACAGTTCAGATTTGTTCTCTGAATTCTGAGTTAATCTCACAATCCTTTTTTTTCTGCCACGTAATAAAACACTTTTACATTTGATATCTCACAATTCTGACTGTTCTCTGAATTCTGAGTTAATCTCACAATCCTTTTTTTTTTTTTCTGCCACGTAATAAAACACTTTTACATTTGATATCTCACAATTCTGACTTTTTTGCTCGTGAGTTTATAATTCTGAATCTTAGAACTGTAAGAAATAAAAGTCTAAATTGTGAGACAAAAAGTCACATTTACCCTTATTTTTATTTTTTTATCTCGTGTTGGAAACAGCCTTTCATACTTAAGATGCTTATAATTGAGAACCTTTAAGAATGATTGTTTTTGTAGAACATCTATTGTTCATATTTAGTCTTTGTCAGGTTTTGTTGCTCATCTGTGAACATTCTCAGAATTTCTATCTCCTAAATGATGACAAACACAAACACATACTGAATAACCAGATATGCATGACAGACATAACAAATGGTTTTCTTCAGTGTTCAGAAACACTTAGGCCTAGTTCCTCTGGACTTGTGGAGTAAAGCTCACACACACACACACACACACACACACACACACACACACACACACACACACACACACACACACACACACACACACACACACACACAGGCTTTGTGTAAGAAGTCTTTCAGGTCCAGAGGGCACGTCAGTAAATCCAGATTTCTCAACTCCTGTAAGACGCTGGAGACTTGTTTGTTTTTTAGAGGTCAGGTCTGACTGATTCAGCAGCAGAGCATGTTAATAACTGCACTGAGAAACTCCACACGTCTGTATAATCCTCCCCTTATACACTAAAATATGTTCTAAGGGCTTTTCTCTGAACATTCAAAATGTCCAGTTCTTTAAATGTTTTAGAAACATTGTTTCTTGGATTTGTGAACGTTAAGGGAACATTCCGTTTGGCAAACATTGTTACTTTTAACGTTACTTTTGAATGTTCTCGGAACATTTTTTGAACGTCCGACTGAAATGTTTCAGGAAAAACGTTCCATGATGAATGATTTATTAATAATGTTTTTGCGCTGATGTTGTGAGACCAGATAACTTTTTATGAACATACTATTAACATTACTAGAAGAACGTTTGCTCATAACTTTAGAAGAACCTTCTGAGAACGTTCCCTGGGTTCACGTTGTGTGTGTGTGTGTGTGTGTGTGTGTGTGTGTGTGTGTGTGTGTGTGTGTGTGTGTGTGTGTGTGTATGTATTGTGTGTGTGTGTGTATTGTGTGTGTGTTGTGTGTGCGTTTCACATCAGTGAAGTTGAGTGAAATGCCAGCATACCGACACACCTGTGACGCTCCTGAATCTGACCACACTGGAAAACACACTGATCTCAGATCAGATTAGACGGGCGTGACACACACACACACACACACACACACACCACAGTGAGCAGCAAATGTCAAATGAAATGACTTCATTATCAAGTCTTTGTCTCAGTATTATCAGATGGCGTGTCGTTTAGGTGCTGATGTTATCTGGTCCTACAGGTTAAACTAACTGCTTCTACACCAGTGTGGTAGTTTGTCGTTCTCAGTAACATCAACAATAGATGTGAACTTTCCCTGACAGGTTACTGTTATTTATAGAGTCGACTCAGACCATTCACAACACTGACAAAACAATACTTTCAGCCAACTTAAAAAATACTCTTGTTACAACTTAATTTATTAGTTTTTTCTCAAACGATACAGTATTTATGGGTTGCTTCTGATTTAATATTAATGAAAAATATAGATTTTCCCAAAGACAAAAAACATTCCTACAAAGCAATAAAAAAAATTGTATAAAAAATAATAATAAATAAAAAAACCATTTATTATATTATATTATATTTAGTGCTGTCGAAATTTGCGCGTTAACGCAGGTGATACATTTTTTACAGTTTAACGCGTTAAAAATATTTTACGCAATTAACGCAGGGGCGGGGCTAGGGTTAGCCACCCCACTCACAACTGCTGTTTTTGTCACTATTTCTCTTAAGAAGAAGTGCATTTATTCAGTCGCAGAACATCTTTACGAGCAGATCAACCAGGAGATGTTTCAGATGCATGCTCCACTTCACCTCTGCGCCAGGCGTGAGTCAAACGAACACGGAAACAGTACTGTGCTCAAAGCGCGTGATCTTCAATTGCAAAAGTGTTCATACGCGCTCAGTGTTCATAAGCGGTCAGTGTTCATAAGCGTTCGGTGTTCATAATCACTCAGTGTTCATAATCGCTCGGTGTTCATAAGCGCTCGGTGTTCATAATCACTCAGTGTTCATAATCGCTCGGTGTTCATAAGCGCTCGGTGTTCATAATCACTCAGTGTTCATAATCGCTCGGTGTTCATAAGCGCTCGGTGTTCATAAGCGCTCGGTGTTCATAAGTGCTCAGTGTTCATAATCGCTCGGTGTTCATAATCGCTCGGTGTTCATAATCACTCAGTGTTCATAATCGCTCGGTGTTCATAAGTGCTCAGTGTTCATACGCGCTCTGTGTTCATACGCCGCCGGTGTTCATACGCCGGTGTTTTATACTCGCTAGTGTTCATAAGCGCTTCGTGTTCATAAGCGCTCAGTGTTCATACGCAATCGGTGTTCATAAGTGCTCCGTGTTCATAAGTGCTGAGTGTTCATAAGCACCGTGTTCATACGCCGCTCACTCAGTGTTCACGCACTCCGTTCATAAGTGCTCGGTGTTCATAAGCTCGGTTCATAGCGCTCGGTGTTCATAAGCTCGGTGTTCATAAGCGCCGTGTTCATAAGCGCCGGTGTTCATAAGCGCCTCGTGTTCATACGCTCAGTGTTCATAAGCGCCTGTGTTCATACGCACAGTGTTCATAAGCGCTCAGTGTTCATAAGCACTCAGTGTTCATAAGCGCTCCGTGTTCATAAGCGCTCGGTGTTCATAGCGCTCGTGTTCATAAGCGCCCGTGTTCATACGTGTTCATACGCCGCTCTGTGTTCATACGCGCTCGGTGTTCATACGCGCTCTGTGTTCATACGCGCTCGGTGTTCATAAGCACTCAGTGTTCATACGCGCTCGGTGTTCATAAGCGCTCCGTGTTCATAAGCGCTCGGTGTTCATAAGCGCTCGGTGTTTATAAGCACTCAGTGTTCATATATGTTCATAAGCGTTTTATTCATAAGCGCCGGTGTTCATAAGCGCCGGTGTTCATAATGTTCATTTATGTATATATATATATATATATATCTTCATAAGCGCCGGTGTTCATGTCTTCATAAGCGCCGGTGTTTACGGTGTTCATATATCGGTGTTCATAAAGCTGATATTCATGCTGTGTTCATAAGCGCTCGGTGTTCATAAGCGATCCGTGTTCATAAGCGATCCGTGTTCATAAGTGCTTGGTGTTCATACGTGTTCAGTGTTCATACGCGCTAGTGTTCATACGCGTTCAGTGCTCATACGTCGGTGTTCACCGCTGGAGAGAGTTCATAAGCGATCCGTGTTCATATGCGCTGGTTCTCTTGCATAAGAAGAGCTCAGAAGAGGCCCGGACTGCTTATAATGCAGCCGCACTGATGTATAGCACTACACATGCAGAACTAATTCAGCTCTGTATTCTGGTTTCGGTAGATGGACTAGTTTCAGCTCTGAACTGAACTTTGGCACATGTTGTTGTTGTTATTGTTGGTTCATTAAGACCCTCTTTTCTTCGGGATGAATTTCCTTTCATCCTGAAACAAGTGGCAAACAGTCGGTGAACTTGAGTGGGATCTTTGCCAGATCTCTGTGACGAGCGGACCGGAGCGGAGCGTTTGGGTTCTGGAGTGGAATGTGTTCAGAGAAATTTAAATTATTAAAACATTTTAATGTTATATAATTATTTTTGTGTATTATTTATTTTTATTATTTTAAGGATTACGTTAATGCTACATAAATATAATGGAAATATTTCAATATGTATAGATTTTTATATCTTAAATATTATTTATTTGTATTATATTCTGTATGCATACTCTTGTATTCTATGCACATATTGCTTTTTATTGTTAATATATATATACAAAAAAATATATATATAAATGTTTTAATAGTTGCATAAATATGATAACAAATGTTGTACTTATATTTTTTATGTGTATATATATATATATATATATATATATACTTCAATTCTGGTTATATTTTTATGTACATTTTGTATTATACATTTAATATATAAATATTTATAAACTGATATAGTCATTTTATGTGTTCATGAAAACCTCTCGTAGCGCATTTATGTTGTGTCCTGCACAACTTTAAGATCTCTCTGGTTTTCTAATCAGCTTCTAAACAGCTGGAATTAGTTTTTTTTCTACATGTAAGTAACTATAACCAGTCTCTCACCGCTGGAGATAATACAGTAGGTCAGATAGTCACTGACTCTCTCTGCACACTTGATTCTCTATTCAAGCACCACAGGTCAGCGCTGTAGCAACAGAGAGGCGTGGCCAGTGACCTCAGCAGAGCTGATTAAAGCCACTGTTGTAACAGTGAAGCTCCGCCCACTCCACCTGACCCTGCAGGAGATTAGAGAGAGAGAGAGAGGGGGAGAGAGAGAGGGAGAGAGACACTGAATCTCTGCTCCTGAGTTTAGTAACCAGACACTCATAGGTGAATATCTTCCAGGTTCACTGCTGAACACAGACAGAGGGAGTGGTTAGAGAGAGAGAGAGAGAAGGAGAGAGAGAGAACGAGAGTGAGCGAGCGACAGAGAGAGAGAGAGAGAGAGAGAGAAGGAGACAGAGAGAGAGAGACAGAGAGAGAGAGTGAGAGAGACACTGAATCTCTGCTCCTGAGTTCAGTAACCAAACACTCACAGGTGAATATTCGCCAGGTTCACCACTGAACACAGACAGAGGGAGTGGTTAGAGAGAGAGAGAGAGAGAGAGAGAGAGAGAGAGAGAGAGAGAGCTGAGATAAAGAGAGAGAGAGAGAGAGAGAGAGAGAGAGAGAGAGAGAGAGAGAGAGAGAGAGAGAGAGAGTGAGAGAGACACTGAATCTCTGCTCCTGAGTTTAGTAACCAGACACTCACAGGTGAATATCAGCCAGGTTCACAGCTGAACACAGACAGAGGGAGTGGTTAGAGAGAAAGTAATCAGACCTGCGCGACTCCTTACTCAGAACAGCGCTGAACTCTCTCCAGGAGCAACACAAGCCTCTGCGGGAGCAGGAAGTGCTCGGGGAGAAAAAACCTCGGGAATGTTTAAGGGACATATCTGGAGCTCGTATCCGTTAGTTCTGTAAGTTTCCTTGAACACTTTAGACTCTCTGTTTTAGAATCACACTGAATCGCAGTAAAACTACTTCTGGAACAAAAGTGCTGGAGAGAGAGAGAGAGAGAGAGAAAGCCGGGGATTTTGACGCACAGAAACCTTTTGTTTTCTCCAGTCTGTGAAACTAGAGCGCGTGCAGGTTGAAGTTAAACCTCACTAAGTATGCAGTTGTTGGGTTTCACCTCATAGCATTCAATGCAAACAGCAATATGGATTCAAAGCACACTGGGAACTCTTCACGGTCTTCCTCGTCTGATGAGACGACGGCTGTGTTGACGTCATTTCAAACATTACCTAATGAAGATGCTAATGGTTATAATGGAGAAGCAGATCCTTCGAGACCGACATCTGGAGATGGTTTGGAGGAAAACGTGGACTGGTCTTCGGATCCGTATCTGGTGCAGGTGACCCGAGTCGAGACGTACATCGATGACGAAGAAGGCCTTCAGAGAAGGTCAGAGCAACCAAAAAATGCTTTCTAGTACAAATATCTGAATGATCTTAAACCAAGGTGCATTTGCTTGAAGTTAAATTACAGCTTTATTTCTGTAGGGCTTTATACAGTACAGATTGTGTCAACAAATCATTACTATATTATCAGAAATAGCTACTATATCAATTTTGGAAACATTACTATATTATCAGCAAAACATTACTATATTATCAGCAAAACATTACTATATTATCAGCAAAACATTACTATATTATCAGCAAAGCATTACTATATTATCAGCCACAAAACCAGTCATAAGTGTCAATTATCAGCAAAAATTGAGATATTATGCATCATCTGAAAGCTGAATAAATTACTATATTATCAGTATTGATCGGACAATATTAGAAAATCTGGTGCAAAAATCTAAATATTGAGAAAATCATCTTTAAATTTGTTCAAATATTAATAATCAAAAATTACTATATTATCAGCAAATATATAATATTTATAATGTAATAAATTGAATCCAACATTTGGAAATAATATAGTATAGCGGGACAATAAAAAAAAAAATTATAAGCAATTTTTGTGGGATCATTTTTACTTTTCATTTTTGACCAGCAGCACCATTACTATATTTAAAAAAAATTATAGAATATAGCATCTTCAGGAAAAAGAAAATGCCACACAATAATTAGGGTTAATTCAAAGAGGAAACACATTTATTTATAGACTTTTTCTATAGATTAGTTCAAATTATACCCCTTTGACCAATATTTGTTCCTTTTCCCATATTTAAATCACTTTATTTAAATGCTTTTTTCCTTTTAAGTCAATTTTTTTTGCAGTGCACTGATAAAAAATATTTTGAGGTGAAGTAAATACTACAGAAAAACAAATGTAATTTCTACATTAAATCATTTAGTTCAGGCAAGAATAAAAAGAGTAAATTCAAAATTAACACTCAATTTAAGCATGTAGAATTTTAATTTTGACCGTATAAGTATATTTCACTTTGGAATTGTTTGTTATTTTTTCATCGATTGTTTAAGTAGATATCAACATCATGATCCCGTTGTTCCCATCATGCACTTGGGCTGTTTTCGAGACGTATTTACACTGTTTTATGGTGGCTTTTGTTGTTAGGTTAAGTAACTTGCTGTTTTGGAGTTGATTTTGTACTTAAAATGACCCATTCATACTCAAACACTATTCCCTGATTATTACTGTCATTGTGTATCATGTGCAAGTCTCTGTGTTCATTCAGTTAATAACTATATCGAGTCGACATATCACCTTAAAATGAATAACAGGCAGTCTGCTTGTTTACATACATGATTGTAATTTAAACACCTGCTTTATAAGCCTTTTTCAGTACTATGTTGATTAAAGCAAAGTTTAATTTTAGTGTACTTTAGTATTGCAGGTTAAACTAACTTTACTTTACTTTTAGTCCTTTAGCGGACGCTTTTATCCAAAGCGACTTACAAATAAGAAAAAGTAACAAACTATGATTTAAAACTCTATAAATACTATATATAGACACATTTAAGAAAATAAAGAAATTAAATAAAAATGACAAAAAACTAAACATTTAAATGAAAACAAAAAATAACATAATAAATAATAATAAAAAACTATAAAAAATATTAAACCAACAAAAGGCCAAACACCCGTATATATATATATATATATATTATTTAATTTCCATGTAGTCTGTAGAAGTTACGTTACTAAAATAGCTCAAATTAAATACAAATAAAACTTAAGAAAATACCTATAAAGACATAATAAATTCAGACATAATTGAACTAAAATTAGATGGCAGTGGTTTATCAGTAATCCTAAAACAATAACACTGCTAAACACACATGCTAACAAACTTACACATAGTAAGAATTGGTTATAAAAACTAAAACAGAAGGGAAACAAGTCGTAGGAAAGAAGATAAATAAAAAGCGATACTTATATCTCTTGCCGATAGAGTCGATGGTCTTTACAAATAATAACTTGGTAGAAATTACTCATCAAGCACGTTAAATTACTTATGTCCTTTGCTAAGTTTAGATAACTTGGTTAAGTAGATTTTACTTAATTCCGTATTTCAATTTGACTTAAAAATATGCATGCAAAAAATGTATTAAAGTTTTTTTCAGTGTGTGAATATTGGTAAATATGAGTGTAAAATGTTCTTGTTGTTGACAGGGAACATGAAGGATCTGAGAAGAAACTCGAGCCGTTTGTCGTCAAAGCCGAGAGTCTCGTGGAGCGATCACTTAAAGACGCTTCGATCCTGAGCCGGACGGGCTCGTACGGAAAAATCAACCGCTCGCTGGATTTCTCATCCAGCGTTCATAGACGAGATTCAGCGTCAGACATACTAAACAGAAGTTTCTCAGACGTTACCAGCTGGAGACGAGTCCTCGCTCCTCACAAACCTGCGTCTGAATCAGACGTTTCTTCGCTTTCAGTAGAAGCTAATTCAGATCCGGCGTCTCAGACGGATTCCCAAAAAGGAGATAGTGAGGTTTTACCCTCCTCGGATCCTCAGCCGGAGACGAAAGGTCTTTCAGAGACGGTCTCGGGATCTGAGCGCGTGCCAGACGCTCCTATTAAAGACTCCAAACTGGACAACAGCTTGGCTAAAAGCAGCGGAGACCGATACAAGCTTCCCGCTTTGTTCAGTGGTTTACGAGTGTTAAAGAAAGGAGCCGTCGGAGACGAGAGGGAGACGCTTTCAGAAATCAAACAGCGAGACGCGGACCGAGCGCTGCTGAGCCTCAAACAACACGTCAACAAAGCCAAACTCGAACAAACCACCAGCGCTGGAGTTACTAAGAAGAAAAACCCACCCAGAAGCTTGTCTGAAATCACTGGTTTGCTACAGAAGTCGTCGAACGCTGAACTCGAACAGAACGAGGACCGATCCATCGCTCCGGATCCGAGCGATGAAGGGAGCGCTGCTAAAACGGTGACGGATACGTCGTTTGATGCTGTAAAATCTAAATTATTCAGCTCTAAACCTGCTAAAAAGGATCCTGTGGATGGAGCGCTGGATCTGGACGCGGTCAGGAGGAAGAAGAAGAACGATAAAGAGCTGCTGCGGTCGATCTTTGAGAGACAGAGTAAAGCGCCGCTCGCTGACACCAAGAGTCCTACAGAGGAGAACGTATGTATTACAGAGGATTTACGACACCGCAGTCAACGCCATCAATCCGCCATGATGTTCTTAACATGCCTATTCACTGAAATAAATACAGAGTGTCAATCATTTCTAGCATCATATTTACTGTAGTTTGATTGGTCTGTTTTTCTTTGACTTTAAGGGTCCATTGCTACACGTTAGTGAATTTATTTGAGAAAAACTACTGGCAATACATTTTTTGAAGGCTACAAAAATGGTTCATTTTTTTTCGCATGAAAAAAGGTTGGTTTGTTGATTGATTGATTGGTTGATTGATTTGGTTGTTTGGTTGGTTGGTTGGTTGATTGGTTGATTTTGGTTGATTGATTGATTTGGTTGGTTGGTTGGTTGATTGATTTTGTTGGTTGGTTGGTTGGTTGGTTGATTGGGTGGTTGATTGGTTGGTTGATTGGTTGGTTGATTGGTTGATTGATTTGGTTGGTTGGTTGGTTGGTTGATTGGTTGGTTGATTGGGTGGTTGGTTGGTTGATTGATTGATTTGGTTGGTTGGTTGGTTGGTTGGTTGGGTGATTGGTTGGTTGGTTGGTTGGTTGGTTGGTTGGTTGGTTGATTGGTTGGTTGATTGGGTGGTTGGTTGGTTGATTGGGTGGTTGGTTGGTTGATTGGTTGGTTGATTGGTTGGTTGATTGGTTGGTGGATTGGTTGATTGGTTGATTGGTTGATTGGTTGATTGGTTGGTTGGTTGGTTGGTTGGTTGGTTGGTTGGTTGATTGGTTGGTTGATTGGTTGGTTGATTGGTTGGTTGGTTGATTGGTTGGTTGATTGGGTGGTTGGTTGATTGGTTGGTTGGTTGATTGGTTGGTTGGTTGGGTGGGTGGTTGGTTGGTTGGTTGGTTGGTTGGTTGGTTGATTGGTTGGTTGATTGGTTGGTTGGTTGGTTGATTGATTAGTTGGTTGGTCTGGTTGGGTGGTTGGTTGTTGATTGGTTGGTTGATTGGTTGGTTGGTTGGTTGGTTGATTGGTTGGTTGATTGGTTGGTTGGTTGGTTGGTTGATTGGTTGGTTGATTGATTGGTTGATTGATTGGTTGGTTGGTTGATTGATTAGTTGGTTGGTCTGTTGGGTGGGTGGTTGGTTGGTTGGTTGGGTGGTTGGTTGGTTGATTGGTTGGTTGATTGGTTGGGTGGTTGGTTGATTGGTTGGTTGATTGGTTGGTTGGTTGGTTGGTTGATTGGTTGGTTGGTTGGTTGATTGATTGGTTGGTTGGTCTGTTGGGTGGGTGGTTGGTTGGTTGGTTGATTGGTTGGTTGGTTGGTTGGTTGGTTGATTGGTTGGTTGATTGGTTGGTTGATGGGTTGGTTGGTTGGTTGGTTGGTTGGTTGGGTGGTTGGTTGGTTGGTCGGTCGGTTGGTTGGTTGAATGATTATTATTATGTAGGTTTTTATCTGATTTTAAGGGGCCAAACACATGTTACTAAAATAGATTTAGATTTCTACAAATTTGTATTATTAATGAACATTTAGAAATTTACTAAATCTATTAATATTATTACTAATAAAATATATTGTTTATATATATAATATATTTTATATATAATAATAATAATATATATATTTATTTTATCTGATTTTAAGCCAAACGTCAGTGAATGTAATTTAAAATATTTACTGGCAATAAATAAATAATTTAAGGAATTAATTGATTAATTGTTTAATTATTTAATATTGTTTACAGGCAATGAACATGATGCATTTTGTCCCTATAAAAATAGAAACACTATAATTTTTTATATTATTATTTATCATTAATTATTTTTATGCAGATGCATGCTCATACAGATGATTTATTACATCTCAATCAACGTAATAATTCATGAAGGCATAGAAAACATATTACATTTATCTGTTGTGTCTTTTAATATTAATTAATGTATTGTCAAATAACAAAAGCAACCAGTGAACAGTGTTTTTTATAAACAAACTATATTTTATTAACAGTATTAATTTAATTTGAATAAATATTGTAATGATTAATTTTAATAAATGTATTTATTTATCAAACAGTATTTTATTAACTTACATTAACATATACAAACATTTAATAACATAGCTTTTAATTATATATATGTCTCATTGTTAGTTTGTGTTAGCGAAACCCTTAATCAATGAGACCTTAATGCAAAGTGTTGTTCTTTTAATTTGATTGCATCTTGGTGGAAATCAGCTCTGAGCATTATATATATATAAGTCAAATATGTTTGTGTTTTGGTGGAGATTATTTATCTTACACTTTGATTTAATGATGCTGTTCTTGGTCAACTGATACTCGTTTACTTGCGTGCGTTTGGTATTTAGTGACTGTTAATCTCAGATACTGTGGACAGCATTTTATGTCATTTTTAAAGTTCTTTATAAACTTTTTTCAGCTGAGTTATTTATGAAGTACTAATTTTGAAAGCTGAATGAAATCGAGTGAGTGTGTGTGTGCTCATGCAGTGCATTGGTTTTCTCTGAGACGTTGATTAATGTCTGCACACTGTGTGTGTGTCTCCTCAGTCTGAGGTCACGTCTCCGTCCGACGCTGAGGACCGAACCCCTGGCCGTCTGCAGGCCATCTGGCCTCCACCTAAAGAAGATGGAGAGGAGAAGGTCGGTCTGCGTTACACTGAAGCCGGTGAGTGGGTTTGTCTTCTCATCTCCTCCACACCTTCTTATCTAATCTAATCTGTGCCGTCTGGGTTTAGACACTCAGATGTTGTTGTTTATGTGTTTATTCATCCTGTGCGTGATCGCTCTGCTGTGTCAGTTTGAAGGACTGAAGGAATGAATGCAGGAGCTTGATTCATTAAATTACACAGAGTTAATTATTTATGACTCGTAAAACACTAAACCAGCCGCTCTGGTTGATCCAGCTCTGAGCTCTGATGGGTGTGAGTCCACAAGCATGTGTGTGTGTGTGTGTGTGTGTGTGTGTGTGTGTGTGTGTGTGTGTGAGAGTGTGTGTGTGTGTGTGTGTGTGGTGTGTGTGTGTGTGTGTGTGTGTGTGTTGTGTGTCTCTCTGTGAGTGTGTGTGTGTGTGTGTGTGTGTGTGTGTGTGTGTGTGTGTGTGTGTGTGTGTGTGTGTGTGTGTGTATGTTGTGTTGTGTGTGTTGTGTTAGTGTGTGTGTGTTATGTGAGTGTGTGTGTGTGTGTGTGTGTGTGTGTGTGTGTGTGTATATGTGTGTGTATAGAGTGTGTGCGCGCGGCATTTCATCAAAGAAAACACGTTAATAGTTGGAGTCTGTTGCATAAAGATTTTGAGTTTTATTGAGCTTATCATTGAATATAAATGAAAGAACAATTATTTTAAACACAAGTCATTCATTTGTTTTGTATTTATTAATTTAGCAGACACTTTTATTATAACATTGAATTATAAAGATGTATAAAACATTTTTTTTTTTTTTGATTTTATGAATAATAATAAATCTGAATTTGATTTTGAAACATGCAAAAATGTTGTTCACTGAAATAATTGGTTATTAAAAACTTTTATATTTTCTTTTTGATATAAAAGAGAGATGAACATGTTTATTGAAAGGCAAATCAATTGGTAATATTTTGATATTATAGCATTTATATTATAAACACATAGCTCAAAATAAGCATTTCAACAGATGAATGCTTTGTTTATGACATCTCAACGCAATATAATTAATGAAGGCTGTAACATGTTTATCGCTGTCAAACGCTTAATTACAGGAAAGTATTGAAATAACTCAACAACATCGAACTTTTTCTAACAAAACTCTTTTTATTAATAAAACCTGCGGTGATTTAATTTTGAAACATGCATGTTCATGTTTCAAACAGTATAAGCCTTTAAAAATCTTGTAATGTTGCGGAGCCGTTTTGTTATAATGACGGCATGAAAATAACTCAATTTATGTGAAACACATAAGTAAAAGATAACTAAAAGATTATAATAGTGTGTGTGAAATGTGTGTGTGTGTGTGTGTGTGAGTGTGAGTCTGTGTGTGCCTGTCTCTGTGTGTGTGTGTGTGTGTTTGTGTGTGAGTGTGAGTCTGTGTGTGTGCCTGTCTCTGTGTGTGTGTGTGTGTGTCTGTGTGTGAGTGTGAGTCTGTGTGTGTGTGTGTGTGTGTGTGTGTGTGTGTGTGTGTGTGTGTGTGAGTGTGAGTCTGTGTGTGCCTGTCTCTGTGTGTGTGTGTGTGTGTTTGTGTGTGAGTGTGAGTCTGTGTGTGGTGTGTGTGTGTGTGTGTGTGTGTGTGTGTGTGTGTGTGTGTGTGTGTGTGTGTGTGTGTGTGTGTGTGAGTCTGTGTGTGTGCGCCTGTCTCTGTGTGTGTGTGTGTGTGTGTGTGTGTGTGTGTGTGTGTTTAACAATTAGTGCTGTCAAAAGATTAATTGCATCCAAATTAAAAGTTTTTGTTTACATAATATATGTGTGTGTGTGTGTGTGTGTGTGTGTGCTTTGTATATTTATTATGTTTTTATAAATAAACACACATGCATGTATATATTTAAAAAATTTTTTGTTTATGTATTAAATATATTCATATATAATTAAAAATATTTTCAAAATATATACTGTATGTGTGTGTATTTATTATTTGTACATAATAAATATACACAGTACACGCATAAATATTATGTAAACAAACTTTTATTTTGGATGCGATTAATCGCTATTAATCTTTTGACAGCACTAATACTAATATATATATATATATACTCTTAATTTTATTTCAACTAATTTCTCATTTTCAAAAGTACAACTGAAACAAAAATTCATAGACACTATATAGATATAAGTATAAAAAAATAAACAATGTTACTTAAAATAAAATATTAAAATAAAATAAAACATTAATTACATTTTATCTGATATACAAAACAAATTAAAACTAAATCTGGAATAAAAACGTATTAAACCAAAATAGACAAAAAAACCTGATATAAATTATTGAAACTTTAACAATTTTTATGAAAAAATAAATATGAGAACATATTGAAAATATTAATAGAAATGCTAACACTATTTCAGTAATACTAAACGAACACCTCTGAGTGCAGTAGATGTTTTAGTGACAGACGAAATGTGTTTAATCACTAATTAATCAGTTACAGTAAGACCGGACCATGCGTTGGGAAAACAGTAATTATTCATGTTGACTGTAAGGTAACGAGTAACGACGAACCGGATTCGTCTGTTTAGCACTCGATGCAGATTTAATTAAAGCTCGACGATCCAGATCCCAGCAGTCCGCTCGCTCTCTGGACAATATGATGTTTAATTGTTTTTGAAAGCACATAACACCGGCGCCGGCCGCGATGGAAAATCAGTGACGTGGACGAGCGGCTAGTTTACGAGCCGAGCATCACACGGGCTTTATGATCGACGCTCTCAGACTTTCATCAGGACCTCCTTCTAGTCTTCATTTGATCATATATGAGCGCTTGGGTCTGAGCTTTATTCAGAGACGAGGGTTAAACCTCCACAGACCGTAATCGTGAACATATATGATCATTATACACCACAAAAAAATTGTTTTCTAAATAATGGTGTATCAAAACATGAATTTATGATTAATACATGATCTGCCAACGGGGTCAGAATAATAGACTTGATGTGAAGGATTAACTCTCTTTGTTTTGGTGCGTCAGGTTTCGTACACAACTCCTCTTCTGTCGCTGTGCATCTGAAGTGTCTTGATATAAAAGTGTTTGAGGTGTTTTGGAGGATTGTATGTATAGCAGTGCTATTTTAATATCTTTGATATTATCTTATAGTTTTTATTACAGTTTTGGTTTTGTTTTTATATTTTTGTTTTAATTTTAGTCCGTTTTTGTAATTTTGTTGTTTTTATTAGATTTTTTTTTTGTTTTTATTAATTATGCCTTTATAGTTTTTATGAATATGTTGAATTAGTTTTATATTTTCAGTATTCATTTTAATTTTAGTTAATTTAAGTTGGTTAAGTAAATTGTAAGTTTTTTTCATTTTTTGTGTCATTTTTATAATTTTTAGTTTTTAATGTTATTTTTATTATTAACATTTACAATTTATTATAATTTTTTTTACTTGGTTTTCAATTTTAATTTTTGTTGTTGTTATCTATGTTTGTCGTTTTTACTTTTTTAATGTTTGTTATTTTTTATTAATATTTTCAATTAATTACAATTTTTGATTTTATTTTTCAATTTTAGTCAAATTTTGAATAATTTTGTTGTTTGTTTTTTGTCAATTTTATTAAATTATGCCTTTATAGTTTTTATGAATATTTTGAAATAGTTTTAAATAGTTTAAATTAATTAATTAATTTCAATTTTAGTTAATTTAAGTTGGTTAAGTAAACTTTAAGTTAAAGTTTTTTTTTGTTGTTGCTGTTTTTTATTAACATTTTTATTTAATATTTTTTTTAACTTTGTTTTCATTTTTATTTTTGTTGTAGCTATTTATGTTTGTCGTTTTATTTTATTTTATATTTTTATTAACATTTTCAATTAATAAAACAAATTTCATGTTTTCATTTTAATTTTAGTCAAAGTTTTACTAATTTTGTTGTTTGTTTTTGTCATTTTTATTATATATTTTTTTATATACCATTATAATTTTTATTCATATTTTGAATTCGTTTTTATTTTTAGATATATATATATTTTTTTTTAACAACATTTTTAGTAATTTTGTTTGTGTTATTTTTATTAGATTTTGTATGTGCCTTTTAATTAATATTTTGAATTGGTTTTAATTTGAATACTTTTGTTAATTTCACATTAATTAGAGTTTTATTTTAGATTTGTTTTTATTATATATTTTTGTATATACCATTATAATTTTTATTCATATTTTAAATTCGTTTTTATTTTTAGATTTTTCATTTTTATTTTAGCCCAATTTTTTGTAATTTCTTTTATTTGTTATTTTTATTAGATTTTTTATGTGCCTTTTGAATTGGTTTTAGTTTGAATACTTTTGTTAATTTCACATGAATTAGATTAGTTTGTTTTTGTTATTTGTATTGATTTTGATACATGTCTACATTGATTATCTTGATTAGAGGAAGTGCATATGTTTGCACTGAAGTGTTCAGTCAGAGAAGACGTGGTTTGCTCGCAGCAGCAGGTTTAATGCGCTGACCTCTGCCTGTAAACAGTGATACTGAATGTGAGGGCAGCGTGAAGGGAGCTGTGGTGTTCTGATGGACTCCAGATGCTCCTCGTATGAAACAAGACCATGCTTTACTGCTGAACTCATCTGTTATTTCAGACTGTAGAGAGTCTGAATGGGATGCAAACAGCACTGACTGGCAAAACAACTAATGTTCATCCTCTGGATATCAAACAAATATCCTCAAATATCAAACATTTTTAAATCAAGATTAATTTACTGAAAACGCACAATAAGATTGGATATTAAGTCTTGTTTTCTAAAAAAAATATTTTTCAAAATTAAGTGAGTTTATGATTAAAACGAGAACAAATATCTGTATAGAGCATGTTATAAAATGATGTTAAATGTTTTAACCCTTATTTTGACCCCATTGGCTGATATTTGTTGTTATAATCTGATGTCATTCTGCATCTAAAGTAAATATATCGTGATTTGAAGATGTTTGATATTTGTTTGAAGAGAAAGACACTGAGGAAGAAATCATGTTTTGCTGTGTTTCAGTGTCATTGATATATTGTAATAGTTTTTGTTAATATTTTGTAATAATATTTAATATAGTTTTATTTTATATATTGTTTTGGCTTTCATTTTAATTTAAAATGTTTGGTAATTTTGATGCTTGTTTTTGTCATTTTTATATTCTTTCCAATTTGTTTTAATTGTTTTTTTTATTAGGTTTTTTATATTTAATTTAAAATGTATTTAAGTTGTAGTATTTTGTATATTTATTAGATTTTTTTCAGATTTAAAAAATATATATATATACTTTTTAATATTTTTTTTATTTTAGTTAATATTTTAGTAATTTTGATGTTTGCTTTTGTTATTTTTATTAGATTTTTTTTTAAATATCTATATGGTTTTGATTAATTTTTACTATTATTTTATTCTTGATTTTTTAAATATCTATATGGTTTTGATGAATTTGTACTGTTATTTTATTCTTTATTTATTAATTATTTATATTATTATTTAAAATAAGTTAAACAAGTTAAACTGAACGAAAATGATAAATGCATCCTTGATTTATTTTACTGTAGTTTTCGTTACAGTGATGACCCTGATGTGTTTATAGTACTGATAGTACTTGTTGTTGTTGTGTGTCTCCAGGCAGATTTCGAGCTGCAGCTCTTCCAGGTTCGAGGCGAGCATGCGGAGGTCGTGTCTCGTCTGGAGTCGCTCATCGGAGAGAAGCAGCGGACGCAGGTGTATAACACCGTCCAGGAGCGCGGCGAGCTGAAGGACGTCTGCGTCTCCACCGAAGACGACCAGCCGCCCAAAAGCTTCCGCAACGTGTGCGTCCAGACCGACCGCGAGACCTTCATCAAAACCCCCGAGAGTGACGGAGCCAGACCAGCGCCGAGCTCCAGCTCCAGCCCGCCCAAAAAACTGGACCTGGACTCCATCAGCATGAGTTTGGGTGTGGGTCCAAGACTGCCTCCTCTACCTGGTAGCTCCGCCCCTCCTCCTGCCCCACCCTTACCTGGACTTGCATATGCCCCGCCCCCTCCTCCACCTCTCCCTGGAGCCCCGCCCCCACCTCCACCAGGAGCCCCGCCCTCCTCCACCTCTCCCTGGAGCCCCGCCCCCTCCTCCGCCTCTCCCTGGAGCCCCGCCCCCACCCGGTCTACCAGGAGCTCCGCCCCCTCCTCCACCTCTCCCTGGAGCCCCGCCCCCTCCTCCACCTCCCGGTCTACCAGGAGCACCGCCCCCTCCTCCACCTCTCCCTGGAGCCCCGCCCCCTCCTCCACCTCCACCCGGTCTACCGGGAGCTCCGCCCCCTCCTCCACCCATGCCCGGCTTTGGCGCTCCTCCTCCCCCTCCTGCTTTCGGCGGGTTTGGATTCGGACAGGCGACGGAGAAAGCGCCGCGTAAACCGGCCATGGAACCGGCCTGCCCCATGAAACCGCTCTACTGGAGCCGCATCCAGATTCAGGACAACAAGTAAGTCTCCGCATATTAGTATTTCTTTCTTTCTTCTATCTATTAGTTATTATATTTAACTGAAAATAACATTAAAGGGACAGTTCACCCAATAAATGAGAATTCTGTCATTAATTACTCACCCTCGTGTCGTTCCAAACCCGTGAGACCTTCGTTCATCATCTGAACACAAATTAAGATATTTTTAATGAAGTCCGAGAGATCTCTGACCCTTCATAGACAGCAAGGATCCAAACACGATCAAGGTCCAGAAACGTACAATAATCCACGTGACATCAGCGGTTCAACCTTAATTTTACGAAGCTGTGAGAATACTTTTTGTGCACAAAGAAAACAAAAATAACAACTTTATTCAACAATTCATCTCCTCTACGAGTTATTCGTCACCCTGGCACCATTTTAAAGAGTATCCACTGAACATAAACACCGTATGCTGTTCTGTGTCAGCCGCACCGCGCGGATACGCTGTTTATGTTCAGATCGAAGCGCGCGCATACGTCGGGATACTCTCCAAAATGGCATCAGAGTGATGCAATGCAATGCAAAGATGTAGCATCTGCCTAATGCATCAATGCTAGTAATCAGTTTTAGTGGGACATTCGATAAAACGATTAACGTGAAAAACACTTAACATGCCTTAATGCATTAAAACAGTTTTAAAAATACTAAACTCAATAGACATTATTAATAAATCATACTATGGACAGATATGAGTACATAATACGAACGCAATGTGTTTAATTACACATTAAGCATTTTCTGTATGGGAGGAAATCACTTAACGTGGCTATATTAATTAAAATCATGTTTTTTGAAAATACCAAACCGCTATGATTTATTAATAATGTTAATTCAGTGTGACATTTTTTAAACACTGTTGCAATGCATTAACCCACGTTTTAATGGTTTTCTATGGAAGGAAGTCGCTTAACGCGTAATTAAACGCTTAGCGTTCTTATTCTGGTCTCATCTTCTTGTCTGTGAATAGTATGCTTAATTAACGAGTTTTAATGCATTAAGCCACGTTAAGCATTTTAGAATGTCCTGTTTTAGTCAAGATTATATTTACTTTCAGTTGAAAACATTAGGATTGTATTGATTTATAAAAATTATATTATTAATTATATAATTATAAAATCACAACAAAATTATTTTCATTAGTGCTAAATAAAATGAGAAGTGTAGCTGAAATAGCATTTGTATGTTTTTGATACTTTATTTTAGTTCATGTTTATTTTGATTCAACTAACAAAGGTTTTAGATATGATTTTAGTCATTTTAATAATTAAACTAAACAAAATTGATAATGAAAAATATCGCCTTGGCAAGAGGCTGAAATAAAAGAAGCTTAAGCTATTTTTATTATATTAATTATTTGTAATATTTAATGTTTATTTTGTTTCAAGTAATGAAAATGTTACAGTAATAACCCTGCTTTGAACTGATATAAGTCAATATTATTTTAGTTTAATTGAAATTGAGTTTTTATTAATATTTTGAATACATTTTTATTTTTTATTTTTTCATTCTAATTTAAGTTAACATTGTAGTAATTTTGTTGTGTTTTGCCATATTTTTATCCTATATGACTATAGTTCTTATTAATTTTATTTCAGGTTTAGTTTTAGAAAT
>CM050428.1:28150385-28152885 GCA_027564155.1 Gymnocypris eckloni scoliostomus
CAAGAAGAAGCCGCTGTCAGACACGTACGAGAAGAAGAACAAAGCCAAGAAGGTACGAGAAATCATCTGAGCAGAGGAATGATCTCGATTGACCTAAAAAACCATGTACAAAAAAAAGTTATCTTTCAATCTTGCTTCCGTGTTTACTGTGAGTTACAGTCTTGAACAGAAAAGTACACAGGAGCTGATGAAAGAAGAGCTTTAGGTTTTGAATAGCTGTGATATATAATATAATGGCAAAGGTGTTTGCAATGCAAGCTTTTGAGATGTGTTTGTGATATTTTGAATGCAGTGGTATGCAAGAGATGTGAGGTATTTAGCATTTTGTGTGCGGGTCAAAGACGATAAGATGTCCGCATCAAAATACATTTACAGGCATTTTATATCCATAGAAAGCACATTAGATGTAAGTAAAGCGGTTTCAAATATGTTTTTGGTCAATAAAATGTCAAAATTTTGGGTAAATAATTGTCATTCAGTGCAACACAATATTTTTGTAAAAATTCAAACGTTTATTCTGTGCGTATTCAAAATATCTAAAATAATAAGGGAGCATATTAAACTGCATTGTGTTTTAATTGAGTAAAAAAGTATTATTGACAAACGGGCGAAAGCTGGAATAGTGGCAAATTAAAAAACAACTAATTAGTATTTATGGGTGAAAGTAATTAGTCTTTTTACCTTTTGTCATATATTGATTTTTGTTGTAAATATGCTTGTCAAGATTGTTAGACTGAATGACATGTTAGTGGTGTCTTCTGTAAATCAGGGGAAAATATATGATATTGATTTTTTTGCTCAGAAAAACAAAATTGCAGTTAAATTAAAAAGAAACGTTTTTATTTTTATTTTGGGTTAAAGCTGTATTCCACTTATTGTTTTAATGCTTAAACCCTTTTTGGTCTCTGACCCGTGTGCTATTCGTGGATTTGTGTGTAATGTTTTGGAAATGAGTGCAAGCAGCTGAAAAAACAAACGAACTGTAATTAAAAGAAGTCACATGGTTTTTCCACTAGAGGGGGTTTGAGTCCCATTCTGAGTCTCTGCCAAACCTTAATGTTCATTTGACATCCGAGTTTGCTGAGTCCTCCGGTTATAGTGCTGTTGTACTTCAGCGTTGCTCTTTGAGGAGCTTGTGCTTGTGTATAATTAGCTCGTTTGAGACGTTATTCCCATCATTCCCTCTGTGCTCGAGTGTTCGGTGGGGTTTGATCTCTCTGCTTTGTGCTCGTCTGAGGTTTAAAAGACAATATGTGACACTATGTGTCGTAAGGGTCATTAAAAAAAAATATTAATATGAATAAATAATATTTCCATTGATGTATGGTTTGGACAATATTTGTAAATCTGGAATCTGAGGGTGCAAAAAAATTCTAAATATTTAAGAAAATCATCTTTAAAGTTGTTCAAATTAAGTTCCTAGCAATGCATATTACTAATCAAAAATTAAGTTTTGATATATTTACAGTAGGAAATTAGCTAAATATCTTCATGGAACATGATCTTAATATCCTAATGATTTTTGGCATAAACAAATGTATAATTTTGACCCATACAATGTATTGTTGGCTATTGCTACAAATATACCCGTGCTGCTTATGACTGCTTATATGCATATTCTGTATATATATATATATGATCATGGAGCACAAAAGCAAAGTCAACTTTTATTTCTAAAGCGCTTTATATAATATAGATACACTGTAAACAGAAATGTAAGGCAGTAAAATAATTTATTTCTGAAAACCCTGATGTCCAAACAAACGATGTCTCAGTGTTGTGTTAGGTCATCAGTAAGCGAGTGTGGCATTTAAACGGCAGTGTTTCCCAAATTAAACAAAAGAGCTGGTCGTTTTAAGTGATACGTGTAATGTAGTGAAGTGTGTTTAGAGTTTGTTCAACCTGAGTGGTCTGAAGGTTAGGCACACGAGTGAATGGTTTCACTAAATGGGCTCAAGTATCACTGTTAGTCTAAGTAATAATAAAAACCGTGTAATAGACAATAATATTACTGATTTAACGGCACGGACACTGTCAGATGAGAACAACACTTGATCTGAATAACGACTCGGTTGTCTTCTGTAGAGCTGCTTTACTGAGGAATGAGTTTGTCGATGAGTTGGGCAGCTTCGAGTCTGTCGTCTGAAATCCTGAGGTGTTTTCTGATGAGGCAGAAACGTCTCGGTCAGCAGCGAGTGATTGTGCAGGTCAGCACTGGACTGGCGTCTTAATCATTCAGTCTGGACCCAAAGCGCTCCAGACACTCCTGATCAATCAGCCGGGGCTCCACGACTGTGTGTGTGTGTGTGTGTGTGTGTGTGTGTGTGTGAGAGGTGAGAGAGAGAGAGAGAGAGATGTGTGTGTGTGAGAGAGAGAGAGAGAGAGAGAGAGAGAGAGAGAAATGTGTGTGTGTGTGTGAGAGAGAGAGAGAGAGAGAGAGAGAGAGAGTGTGTGAGAGAGTGTGTGTGTGTGTGTGTGTGAGAGAGAGAGAGAGAGAGAG